>JABFQM010001170.1:0-23827 GCA_022816865.1 Zelostemma sp. ZL-2020
AGTACGACGATTGGAGAACGCCGAAGAGCGAAACGATCTCAACATGGGATGTAAATAGAGAAAATACGTTACCTGATCGGACCGAACGAGTTTAGATAGTTTAGGGTTGTCAAGGGCACACTGGGGTTTATGAGGCTAGAAGACGATGTGCTGGACTGAAACATGCTGGGCTGGGTTTTGTCGAGGCTCGACTTGCTGTGCCATAAATTCGAAGGCTTTTCCTCCACCCTCAAGGTAAGCACATTCATCTTTCTCATTCAAATAAAATGTCAAATTGCAACTCGATTGATTTTTATGAATCTATGTTGCAAAGAGCAAGGATGATTTCCCGTCACGACATTCCAGGGACTCGTACTTACGAGATGCGAAACACATGGATGAGCTTGAAGCCGGAGAGAGACCGGACACGATTCATGTCTTCGGTTTGCCGATGAAATGGTTTTGCGAATAGGGTATCAACACGCCTAGGGGGTCCTATGTAAAAATGGTCTTTGCAAGGTAAGACACTATGAGAAGAGTAGACGTGCCAGCGGCGGACTCGTACAGGTCAAGGATGAGAAAAACTGGAGACATTTCCCGGTGACTGGTGTCGTCGTATTACTGAACCCCTCACTCGACGAGCATAAGCCCTCGGGATTGAAGTCCAATTCTACTTCTTTCTGAATAACTGTAAGTGTCTATAGAATTAAAAAAAAAATGTTTTTCCACGTTAGCTATACCTATTCATATTTTTCACATGTTTATTGTTTCAGAAACATCCCGTAGAACCGCAGCCTGGCGTGCCACTACAGATCTCGGTTACTTTGGACCTCATAAGTAACACAAATTTGTAAGATAAAATTTGCAACAGATATTTCAAATTTCTGAAACAAAATATATATAAAAACTAGTAATGAAAAATCGTAAAACTCTTATTTTTAAAAACTTACCTTTATCCATCCAAATTTCCATGAAAACCCACACACTTTCTATTCAACCACACTAATTTCATTTGAACCCGGGTAAAAGCCCGTAAAAGTTTCGTGAGTATTTCGTAAATATTTCGGGGTTCAGGTTGTGCGGGTATAAGTATACTATAAAAATATTACAAAATCTACGAATTACATCGCACATGATATCTCACATGATACATCACATGACATCGCACATGATATATCATACGCCAAAATGTCATATGCGATATCATACGAGATGTCATATGAGATATCATTCCAATTATTTTCGCCTGGGATAGCATCTAACATCACGTGTTACATTTTCCATCTTGTAATAAGGCGGCAAATTTGAATTGACTATAAATGAATTTTTTCACCTATGTGTATATTTTGATCAAGTGCAATGCGATATTATTATACGTACCAGGAGACACAATTTTCAGAAGTTCCGCGAGAACCTGATCTTGCCGCACAGATATTTCTGTTTTAGTCAGATAGGTATTATTTGCTGTCATATGATGAAATGTGCATTAGCGAAAAATTAGATTACAACAAAAGTAGTCATACGTTTGTAGGACACGTCACGTTAGACGATTCTGATGCTCTTGGCTCAAAAATATTAGTAGTTCTAGTTCGGGGGGCTAAAAACCCTTGGAAGCGAATAATTGCTTGCCATATGTAACGCCTAAAAACTCTATTGCTCCAGTAATGATAAAGCAATCCATGTAGTCTTACATTGCAATCATTTTTTTAATATGTAAACACATTATATTTTGAGAAACGGCAATTCTCATTTAATTAAAAAGATTGTAAAAAAACGTCAATGTCACGTTTCCATGCACCATGCTGCAACACGAAAACAAAAATTGTGAAACATTTCTTAACCGTTCGCTCTTATTGTACGAAAAATTTTTAGCGTGTTTTTTAGGTAAATGAAAAAAACTGTACAATATTCGAACTTGTTTCTTAAACGGGACGTCTTACAAAATTTATTTAAAAAAATATAATCAAATAATTAGTTTTCGCATCTTAATGAATAATATATAGTTCCTTTGAGCGTTCAATTATCATAACTATTATGTAAACTGTTATTGCAGAAAAAAATTTCGTTCCATATGCTTTTTTTGTATTTATATGCTTTACTGCCCTTAAAGAACAAAATATTTCAGGAATATGCCAGAAATATTACCAAGAATATTCCTGGAGTATTCGAATGTCCGACCCTCGTCCCTTAGGCCAATAGTAAAAGAAATATCCTGAGAATATTCTGGTAGAATATTTTCAAATATTTTTCTAGGATATTCTCAAAATATTTTTCGAATCTTTTTTTTCGAAAATTCCAGTAATATTCTTAGGAATGTTTCTGGCATATGCCTGGAATATTGGTGTACATCATTATTATTATATTATTACTTTAGAAATCGCAACCATATTCCATAATGCACTTTCATCAGCGCGAATCATCCGCAGATGATTTGTTTGTGATGAAATCTGGAATCCCTTTAATTGAACAGAGCTCAACTGACATCGAGAATTCTGGCGTAAAGCCAATACACGCAAAAAAGGAATTTCTGATATTTAGAAAGTTTTGTTCTGATTATCAGAAAGTGAATTTCTGAAAAATGGCGTCGGGCTGGAATTTCTGATGGCAAGAAACTCTCTTTCTGATAATAGGAAATTAAACTTTCCGATAATCAGAAACTCGGATTTTTAATGTTCAGAAATATCTCACTGTTAATTGGAAAGTGAATGACTGTAATTCAGAAAGTCACTTTCTGGGAATAAAAAATTCATTTTTTTAAATTCAGAAAGAGACTTTCTAACAACGGGAAATTTGTTTCCTGTAATTCGGAAAGTCATTCTACGGAAAAAAAATTTTTGTTACGAGAATCATTTAAGTTTATCGGTCGCACTTAGCGCAAAGCAGATATTCCATTATTTTCACATGTTTTTAAATTTCTACATCTCGGTTATACATACCTATACATATTCACAAATAATTTCGCTAACTATCCTACTATATACCGGGATTCGAACCCAGGACGAAGGTTCTAACGGTCGCAAATAGGAAATGTTTGCTTCGCTTGAGCGCAGACCATTACGCTATGGCATGCTATATCCATCCGGTAACAAAAGATAGACTTAAGAGAACTGAAGAATCTGGATAATCTCTCGAGAGGATTCCTTAATTTCAGAAATTCACTTTCTGATTTTCAGTATTTTTCTTCGCATTGCCTATGACATAGAAAAAATCAGTAACCGAATTTCTGATTTTCAGTACTTATTCTTCTCCGGCAAATATATTTGTCAAAACAACAAATCCGGCACAGTTACCGTTAATAATCCGTTTCATTTAACGTAACAGAAAAGTTCCGTTAAATCGACTGAACTAACAATTTAGTTGACCTGGCAAAACTTTTTAGTTTTCTTAAAAAAAAACGTTGTTTCGTTGATTCCACGAAATTTCTCTTTCAGTGCGATAGACATATTCTCAAGCACGTAAGGTGTCATTCAGAAACTTGTGAATTTCAATCACACTTATCGCACGACGGGAAATAATTACTTTTCTGCACGGAGAAAAAACTTATATGAAAAATTATTATTGTTCTAGCAAAAATTACTACACCATTGGGTAGCCCAATCATATCCCCATTATCTGTCGATATTTCCTTTAACTTTCCCAAAAAAAACCACTTGAAGTTTTGAGTATTTTTACTATACCACCATCAAGGGGAACGTTAGTTTCGCCGTGTCGAGAAAAAAAAACTCGACAGCGGCGATGCGAGTGAGCATCTTTACAGTAAAAGCATAAGGAAATGGTCACGTGACGGTCATGTGCCTGCACTGTTTATTCTCTACTTCTATCGTTGCGTGATATTTAACGCATTAGTGGCATGCATGATCTAAGAATGAATATATGCATCAAAATGCATAAAAAAACATTCATACTTTTTACTACCGAAAAATCTTTTCGAAGGGACAAGGTCATTCTGATCTAACTATTCGAGCAAACGCGAAAACGCACTTTAATTCCGTCGGGTGGCGGAGGGGCAGAAACGTTGATGAAAAATATATTTTTTTTTTAAATCCGAAATTAGTTTAATGCGTAAGTTGAAATTTTTATTCAATCGAAAAAAGTTGTCGAAGAATGAAAATATGTTTTTACAAATTATAATACATGACAGTTAACAATCAATAACCTATTAAAGTATGAAAATACATTTAAAAAATCGAATTAAGAAAGTAATGTTCATGTACAAATCGTCAGTTCCCTGTCGGATCGCTTGCCACTCGAAAACTGCCTATCCGAAGTCAATTACTGAGGAAGGTAAAAGGAAGATTAAAACTATTTGAAAAATAACGGGAAAAAAATGTAATTTGGCGGTTTCACGTCATCAGTCCGCCTTTCGAAGTAACTATTATTAATTCATTTATTTTTACAAGCTATATACACACATTTTTATCGTAGAAAAATTCCGCACCTATGGTATTCGAACCCGAGACCCTACGCTTACTAGCTAAGAACGCACGCCACTACGCTACTAGACTCGCTGTTAACAACCAGCCACCTAATCTAACATCTGCTTACCATGAATGCTCCATGAATATCTCGCCTCGCCTGCTTCACTTTTGGAATAAAAATATTTCTACATTTTTATACATTCGATTGTGCAAATTTAATAATTTTCGTAGTTTTTATGACTATTTATCTGCCTTGAGGAGGCTGCCTTAACATGCCAAAAATACGCCTAAAAACTGTCTTTTTATAACAGTAAAGCACCTGTCTATAACCTGCTACTTATCTGCCTCGGGTAGGCTGCCTGGAACTGCCGTAAACCGGCTGAAAACCTTCTTTTTGACGGTAGTGAAGTGCCTTCCCTTAACCTGCCTTGAGGAAGATGCCTGAGCCTGCCGATAACCGGCCATAAACCTACCTTCCGGCGGCAGTCAAGCGCCTGCCTGTAACATGTCACTTGTATGCTTCGAGAAGGCTGCCTGGGCCTGCCGATAACCGGCCACAAACTTCCTTTTCGGCGGCAGAAAAGCGTCTTCCTATAACCTGCCACTTATCTGCTAAGAGCAGGCTGCCTATTACATGCTAAAAACCCGCTTTTGATCAGCTTTCTCTACTAGCCTGCTCAAAACCTACCAATATCTGCCGCAAACCTTCCTATATTAGCCTGCCTTTTCGAGTGCAAATCGAGCTACACCCGCTACACCATTCCGGAAACCTGCCAGTATTCTGCTCTTTTGCCACAAATCCGCCTGAAACCTGCCAGGAATCTGCCATAAATTTTGTCCCGGGAAGATACGCGCGTAAGATATTTTTCGAAAAAACATGAGTCACGACGCATCGGCATTCTTTCAAATTTCCAGACACAGACATAACTGCAGTCATTCGCGGTGAAACTTTTTCTCAAATTACGACGAATAAAATTGTTCTCAGCTTCATTTCAGTCTGTTTTCAGTAGATTTTGTTTTTCTTACATCGATAACTTTTCGAGTATGACAAGGTCATCGTTCAGAGACGCGTCATTCGACAGTGCACGACAAACTTTGCAATTCGATGTTCCGAAACAGCCGCGATACTCTCCTGTTTTGACGCTATTGCATTAACAAAATGATATCTTCCCAATTTTGTTCACTTGCTACGAACTATCGTTTACGAAAAATTCTTTTCCGGGTGAATGAAATTGGGTGCAATTTTTTTCATTTCATTTTCACTTTCCTTTGTTTTACAATGACATCGCGCCATTAGCCGACGCTCGAACTTGACATTTCGAGCTCGTTGGACACGCTCGAAAAAATGTCGATGTCGAACATGCGTTTCAAAAAGTATTAGGTGTGTCACGTAGTCGAAGTCTGTTCGCCTTACGCGTCGGAAAAAAATTTTCGACGCCATTCATCGATAATTAATCGATTTCGAAATTTTTTGACGCGATTTCCGGAATAAGTCGGCTTTTTGGGGTTAACTTTGAATTATCTTAGCCTACGATTCGAATAGTAGTCTCAACGATTTTGAATAATTTTCAAAAATCTACGATGTCCTTTTGTAAATATCGAATCAATTCGGACGATTTTCGGACATCAATCGTTCGAAAATGTTTTCTAACGACGATAACATGCCATCAGTCGACGCTCGAATTTATCATTTCCAGCTCGTTAGACACACGCTCGAAAGGATGGCGAAGTCGTACATGCCCCTTGAAACTTATCGGGTGTGTCACGTTGACAAGGTCTTTTTGCCTCATGAGCCGGTAAATAATTTTCCATGGATTTACATCGATGATGAATTGAATCCGTAAATTTTCGATGTGGTTTCGCAACTCCTTTGGATTCGATTGCGTCAACTCTTCATTACTTTTCGACATCCTCTGTGTATTTCAAATGTAATTTCAAGTATTTCCAAATCTTTCAAAGAGTTACGGTGTATTTCCGAGAATCTAGAATAAAATTGTATTATTTTCGAAAACTTATCATTCACTAATTTCATTTTCTACGATAACATCTTGCTATTAGTCGACGCTCGAACTTATAATTTTAAGCTTTTCGAACACGCTATAAACATGTCGAGCGCGTTAATGCGTTGAAAAACTTATCAGGTGTGTCACGAAGACGAGGCCATTAGCCTAACGTGTCGGAAAATGATTTTCGATGCATTTTCATTGATGTTAAATCAATTGTTAAAATCACACGTATCGGTGCGTTCGTTCGACAAGTAAATTTCACTTGGTTAGCGATCTCTCAGAAATGAATGGAATACATTTATTTATAACGTTACAATTATACATTTAATACATTTAACTTAGTCCGACCATCTATGATTCGGACATAACAATCTTCGACAATTACGTCACGTCATTAGTTCACGCTCAAACACCGTTATATTCAGCTTGTTCGACACATAAGAAAAATATCTAAATCGTATCCCTGCGTCATGGAACAAATAAAGTATTTAGTTCGTTGTTCATTTGTCTTTTTCATCCACTCTGCATCATACCGCTATGCAATGTGCTCAACACATTTCAACACATTTTGTATTATGTGCAATAATACAACATATCCAACATGTCGTCCGAATCTACCACAAGAATTTGTTTATTTAATTTGCAATCGTAAATATTAAGCTTCTCGACGTGAAATAAAGGTTCATGAGCCAAAACACTCATCGTAGTAGAAATCACAGTTCGAAACCAGCGAGATGACGATGATAGATATTCCAAGTATTCACCGATTTAAGATTATTTCAACCAAATAGCGAACTAAGCGAATTCCCCAGATGGCGAGCAGCTCGATGATCATCGTCGGACCAAACCAAACGATAATTTCGCTTCTGTAAGAAATCAAACGGGACCAAAGGAAATATACACAATCAATTTTTATTTAATCGTAATCGATAAAATTTTGACTTATTCGCAACTCTACACGAATTCTGTGTTTCTCATTCCTTATCGACAATGGAAAACGTCCGCACTCATGAATAAGACCCGTTGAAGAGTTACAAAGGTTGGCGAAATTGAATCCCATAACAATCTAATAATTGTTCGGCTTGAACACTGAAAACGTTTCGAGTTTCGTGTCCCTGTCGCAGTAAATCCGAGGCTCTGCATCGTCACTTCTTTTCCATTATCGCCTTGAACGCAATAATATTCGTTCGGATGTTACCCCAGCTTCTGATTCGCTCGATGCGCGTTCTGAACAACGCGACCTTAACCGTTTGAAGAAGCCAAGACTCGGATACAGCAACCACACGGCTATCGCTCCCGCGATCAGGCCCAGAGCTATCTCATACCATTCTACGCGACGTACAATGTACGGTTCGTTTAGTTGTTTACTGATTACTTCGTCGATGTCTGTCAGTTTTCGCGAGGCGTATTTTAGATTGTCCAAATCTACGTTGACGAGCTCAACTGCTTCAAATTTCTCCAAATTCGTGTTCCGGATCGCCGTAACGTCAACGCAACAATCTTCGTCCACGATGTTCACGACGGGCACGTAATACGAAAAGATGATATCTTCGAATTTTGTGGGCTCCAGAGTGAAACTTCTACTGTATCCCTTGCAGCGTTGGTCGAGACTGATGATACCTGTTCCCTACAGTACGATATCATCGGACTTCTCGATCGTTTCGTCGCAGACGACGGTGAGCGTAGTAGGGTTTCCTAAGATGTAGATCCATCGATTGTTGCTCATGTACTTCCACGTTTCGAACATGGCCTTGACGGTTATAGTTTGGGGAATTATGGACACGCATAAAAAAATATCATTAAGAACCTCAAAAAATTTTTCACTCGGTTTCCGTTCCGATCTTGTGACGAATGGTGACGTAACATTGACTTGCACACCCCCCTTCCCCTACGTAACAAATAGTCACGTTCGGCCAGCCCCTCCCCCCCCCCTTCAATGGTGACGTAATATATGGATCGCCCCCCAATGTACGTCTCAAAAAAATTACAGCAAGTGATAAGATAAATTTCATCGAGGTACGACAAAAATAAATCACAGCGAGTAAAAAATTATTTCGACCAAGTCAGTAGCCACCGGTACGCTTGACGACTACACAACAAAAGGAAATAGGGAAGCAGCACCAGAATGAACTCCGGAAAATTCATGCACACCTTCATGATCGCCTTCACAAGGACGACGTTACGATTCGACCCGAACCAGAACAGACCTAAAAAGGGGGAGACGATCGTCATGGACGAACATCGAGAAAACGGCTGGATATGGACGTTGGCAGCGTCGACAGCGCGGCTTACGCTGAGCTGCCGACCGGAGGTCCCTCGAGACGATTGGGCCCTGTTTATTGAAATCGAAGGCGACGTCGGATCTTGGGATCACTCATATTCCGGGACGTTCGTCATCCAGAGTCAGGCGGCCACGATCACCCTCGCCGAGAACAAGGACCCGGCGAGGTACGGATACGTGGCGTTGGTGCTGATATGTGAGAGCCTGGCTCCAAACGCTGCTAGGAGGCAGATGAACTGGGCAAGGAGGATCCGCAACGTCCAGGCGGTCTCGAGGTGTAACAACTTCATCAGCAGTACAACGGAGCACCTCGACTTCACTATCGAAACAGCCACCGCGGATTTCCGAGTAAACTCCCTGCAACTAGCGGCGAGCAGCCCAGTGTTCGCCGCGATGCTAGCATCTCGAACGCGGGAAAGCTTCTGCAGACGGCTGCGCATCAAAGACTTCAGCGCAGCAGTCATCGAGGAGCTAGTCAACTTTATCCGCGGAGGACGGACCAGGAACGGGCCCGACATCTGCTTGGAACTTCACAGTTGTGCCAAAAAGTATATGGTGGCCGACCTGGAGGAGATAAGCACACGGGACCTGGTCCGACACGCGAACGGGCGCAATATCGAGCACATCACCCAGTACTCAGAGTGGATGGGGATCGCCTACGTCCCAGAAATGTGCGCGAAGCTGCAGCGGCCTCCCCAGATGAAGGAGCCGTATGGAACTGAAGAAGATGGACGGTGCGTTTAAAAAGAACCAAAAAAAACAGTTTTAGCTTTAAGGAAAAATTGTGCGTCAAGTCAAACAGTTTAGCTTTAAGGGAAAATTTGTATTACTTTGTAATACTTCAACAACGGAGTTGTAAAAGATGAGTTTCAATCATTTAGAGAATAATTTGTTCTTAATCAGGTTTAATACGTAACATCTAGAGCATTGATGCGAACGTTTCATTTCTTAACTCGAAAATACAGGCAAATGTTTCGATAATTAACAAAAAGTAAGAATATATTTTTTCGAGGAAGAATTTTATCAAGGTTAAGTGAGGTAACATGAAAAATGAATGCAGTGGAATATTTTCAAGGTATTTGAATAAAGTTCTGTCTTCTAACATTTATTTCATGCGTAGATGTCTTTTTGGAAAAACCCGAGGCGTGAGGTAATTGTATGTACAAATTTGATATTTTTAACGCTTTTAATATTTGTTTAAAATGAAGTTCTGTTATCTAACATTTATTTCATACGTAGATGTCTTTTTGGAGAAACCCGAAGAGTAAGGTTACTATGTGTACAAATTTGATATTTTTATCGCTCTTAATATTTGTTTTTAATGATAGATTTCAAAATAGTAAGTACTAGAACTGAGTTTAAATTTCCCTATGACTAATATTAACTTCTACCATGTGACATTTTGGGAATTGCGATGATGCCATGGGGCAGTGTATAAACGCACGCGCCGTGTTTATAAGGGTGGTCTGTAAGGTGAATATAAGAGGTGAATATGAGCAAAGTCATCTACACTTTCAGATAACGCTATTTTCACCATTTTGTATCTGTTTCTATCATATGCTTCTTGAGAATAAGTGCAGGTTGTACGTGGCTCGTGTTGCCGAATTATACTTTTATTTCACAAGTTGTCGAGATAAACTAATTTCGCGCGCGCGCGGTCGAAAGAAACCAAACCAAACCTTGGTTTGTGTTTTGACGAAAAGTGAAAAAACTTGGAAGAATTAAGGTTATTCCAACAACAATTTGATAGAGATGAAACAATGTAATTTTTACTAATTGCGTATGTAGTATTTTAAACCACGGTTTGGTTGGGTTTCTTTAGAGCATGCGCATGCAAGTTTAATTACGCACAGGTTTACTCCGCGACTTTAAAATATCACTCCACTTTTTTTGACTCGTGATGAAACGGAAACAAAATGTCACTTTTCTAGGGGATTATTAAGCTCGGTGGAAATAAAACTATCTACGGGTGAACATAGCGTTATCCAAAGGTGTAGATGATTTTGCTTATTTTCACCTCTTATATTCACCTTACGGACCACCCTTATAAACACGGCGCGTGCGCTTATACACTGCCATTTTCGACGCTTTCTTTCCTCTCCTTTTACGACCAGGAGTTTATTTGGTCGCTTCGGCTCCGCTTCGAAACATTTCAAGCGAATTATAAACAGTACGCGCTACTGGACCGAACAACCGGGCGTAGGTACCTGCCGCGCGCAATCGGTGGCATCGTCGAGAGCACCGTTGTCCCTGTCGGAGTCGGAGGATTGTCCAAAAGACATCGACCAAGACATTTTTCTCGATTTTGGACACACAGGGTATCCGTAAAAACTGCAAAAGAAACAACTTTGAAAAATGTCGTGTGCGCGCGCACGCTTCTTTCAGCGCTCGCCTTGGAATCGGTGACAAGTGGTACTAAAATCATTCGGATGATACCGACCGTCGGTACTACGAGAGTTACCGGCCGACGTTATCGTACGGAATAGGGGGGAAAGTTTAATAACATACTACGCGCAAAATCGAGAAATGTCAAAAAATACGGAAACATACCAACAAAATACGAGAAATGTTAAAAACTGTAAAATTATGGTAAAATATTAATAACCACGAAAGACTCGGACGCGATGAAACATTATTAAAAAAACTAAAGTATAGAAGACGCGATGAAGAAAAACCGCGAAACGACGACAACACTTTTCGAGTTAACCTACATTTCGATATCGCAAAAGTCTATCGGTATTTTTTACGTTGACGATCGATGTTACAAAAAAATTTACATTTCCTTGAATATAACGCGAGCAATGTTTTTCGAAAACGTCGGTTTTTTTGTGTAAAAAACGTGTTCGGCGTATTTCGAAATAGTCCGGAAGAAATTTGAAAAATAAAATCTTTCGTCGACGCGTAGTATCATTGTTAGTTACATTTTTACATTGAAATGTATTGAAAAGTTATAGGTTCATGCAAATATACTTATCCTATAGCATAAAGAAACGGTTTCCACCAAAGTTAGAAGTTACGAGAGGCCGAGTTTACTCTTCGTGGAGAATATAACGCGTACCATGATAAGGATGTTAATCGCACGATAAATTGATTTCATATTTCAGTAACCAAATTCGATTAAATACTCATACCCGCAATTACAATTTATATCGGAGAGGTCGAGAAAAAGTAAAATGAAACGGTTCAATCTTTGTCACTTACATATTATTCGTTACAACATAAACCTTCTTTTTCAAAATGTTAATAGCGCCTTACAAAAGTATTTTCGTTCAATTACCTTTAGGCGTGAGTATAATAATTTCACGAGTCGCCTTTGAATTACATCGATTGACATTCAATAAAGCTTTCGTATCATTACAAAAACATGTGCACAAATGGAAAGAATTTTATGAATAGTATAACAATGGAAGCTTAAATGTAACATACTTCTCGAACAAGACTTAACAAGACTTCTCGCTATCGCAATCACGCATTTCACTTTCAGTTGGGACTAACGTGAAAAACCAATACTTGAATTGTCCATTCTTTTTTTTGCTAAAACGAAAAAAGTTGCGATTAGTCCCTGGCGGTAACGAAGTGACACAAGGGTGATGCAAGGAGCGACGTAACGTTGCGTCGCCGTTGCGTCGGTTTTGTTCACAAAAGTGATACAAGAGTGACATAACGAATATGTTTTATGGTACTGCTAAATACGCCGGTATGAATAATAAACTGGACATAATATACTATTGTTCATTCCGACAGTCGAAATACGATTTTAAATCAAATGTTAGTTCTATTCCGCGCCAGAGGACAGCTAGCGAAATTTTGGTTCGCCAAGCCGCCGCCAAGTAGCGCCATTCCGATAAACAAAATAGTAGTGGTCTGCTCCTGTCACACCCGCGGCTGTTAGAATTCTCGAACAAACTGGGGGAAAAAATGTCGAAAAGTCGCATGAAATTCGATTTAGCCAAAAAAGACGAGCTGCAAATAATAGTTTCAGCCGACAATTTCACGAACAACTTGAATCCAATTTAAAACATTTTTTCGAGTGTCTTAATTCTCGTTGCCAATTTTTCTCTCCTTGATTTCTTGATCGAAACTTTATTTAAACCCAGATTCCAAGAAATTTATCTTTACTGCAGTAACCACGTCGAGGCTCTCAGAGATTACGTGGAAGTCGCGAAATTCAGAGAAAACATAACCTTATCACTTCTCCATCAACGACGGTTGCTTATCTTTGGGGGATGCTCTTCGGGATATCGATTCCAAGGGATGCATTCGTGGAGTTTTCATTCTATTTTGGGAAGACGTTATCATCCACGTCGATTTGAGGTTATTTTTTCGAAAATAGATCGAAAATATTTTTTTGTCGACAAAAATAGCTATTTAATTCGAAAAACTCCAATTCAATGATAATTTGACAATTAATTTTCAACTTATCAACACAGCAATGAACGAATCGTTGATAAAAAATTAAAAAACAGTAGATTGTTTATGAATGTTTACTTCGTTAATTATTATTATTCAACATCGTGTGCTAAAATTGTTGTGAATATTTCAGGCACTTCCACAACCTTCACCGCTCGGAACGCAAAAATGGCAAAGTCACGACGATGAAGAAGCTTCGTCGATACACCGGATCTGCGTGAAACTTTCTCCAGGACCAAACCTGCACAATCGTCTCCGACGCCAGCACAAAAAAACTATCATTCCACAGAAAACTCCAGCGAGAGCGGAAGAAGCAGAAATTGGAGCTGCAGCACTTCCTGGACTCCGACAAAGTCCAAAAAAACACGAACCTAATGGACACCCAGGTCTACATTAGCTCCCCCGGCGTTCTCTCCCCCTTCTCCGACATCTTCGACTACCAAGTACCGCGTTTTCTCCGGAGAAGATGTTCCCGGTTTATTTAGTAATTTTTTCTTTTTTTTTAGACGATGGAGGACTTCATCGAAGGACTTTTGCTGAACGAGGAGATCGAAGACTTCAGGATCTACTGGGAAATGCTGAAGCCTGGAGACTAGGCGCTCCCCGTGACTTTCTGGAAAGCCTACCACGTCGCGGCGTGAACAAACACAACACCGCGAACCTCGCTCGAGACTGCACCCTGAAAAACGTTTCCATCGTCGGGGAAAACACGAATTGAGGAAAAAACACCCCGGTGATTGGCAGCGTCATCGTGAATAATAGTACCATTGGGGGGACAGCGTCCTCATCGAGAATTCGTATATAATGTCGAGCGTCTTTGTAAAGAACTATGTAAAAATCCGAAACAGCGTGGTTTTTAATAATTGTCATTCGCGGAGAAACGCCGACGACTGCATCCGGGAACCTGGTGCGGAGTTTCCCTCCGAGTTCTAGAAAACTTAAGAAAACTCTTAACGCGCTCGGAATCGAATCGTGAGAGCCCTTTGTTTGTCCCTTGTTCTCAAATTCGCACGAAATCTTGCATTTTCGCGGTTTTCCCCGCGATCGAAATACTTCGCGGATATTTCTAGAAGGTCATCGTTATTCGAGCTCATTAGCATTCGCATCGGAGCCTCGAAGTCGGGAAAATGACCGCGCAATCGGGCCGGCCACATGCAGATTTCTCGACGCTTTTTCGAAAAATTGACATTTCGAAAATGTTTTCCTTTTACAAGACGCAAATTTTTAATTTTGTATTTGTTTTTCCAGAGGAACATCCATTGCTACTCGATATATCTCGATATATCTCGATGTCTTTGGAAAAAAAGGACCACGAACCAGTGGCTCATGGACTTTGCAGAGAAAAACTCCAAGCGCTTGGCCAGAAGTAAACCTCCCTCGCCGAATACTAAGTATCTCTAGAACTGAATTCTGAACAAGACGGAATTGTGTCAAGAGGTATCCAAATTGTGTCATTTTCGTTTGAAAATGTACAAAAAAGTATAGTTTTGGGTAAAAATTATAATTGTTTTCCAGATTCTAAATCGAGGGTACAAAATCGAGACGCCGATGATCGACTTTTCTCCGAAACAAAAAAAGAGGATCAATTGAACGATTAAAGAGCAATTCATATGTTTTATTTTTAATATTGTTTTCACTCTCATAATTGAAAATGTTTTTCATCGCGATGAAACAAGGTGATTAATTCGGTAACTTCGAATTGCAATATTCAAAGTTGAGAAATTTGAAGTTGGTCGCGAATAAATTTCAATTCCTCCGAAATGTCAGAAATGAAAATTGTTTCGAGTGACGATTTATTGAATGCGTGAAACACGATGTGAGAAAGGATGAATGTCTTCAAAAAAAATGTTCCTACGCGAAAATGCAAGGAATTTATAAGCGCGCTGGGGAGTTTTTTCGAAAAACTTGGTCGCTCGATTTTTCCGTTTAAGAAACGTAGAAGAGGGGTACAATGTTATGATGCTTTTTGTACGTGCACGAGGAACAAAAAATGCCCCAGAAATGGTAAACAAAATCTCTGAAACCAGTTCAAAAATGTAAAAAACAACGCTAAATCGAGCATGAATCCGCGACTCGTCTTTGCAGAAAAAAGAACAACTTGGCCGATTCTTCGGAAGAAACCTTGGAATTTTGTTGCCAAACGAAATCGGCGTCCCTTCTCGAACTGGAAATCGACGTTATCGAGACTTCCGAGCCTTCCGGGATTTCTTTCTGCGGCGACGACCAAACCGGAAGTTGCGATGACCGGAAATTTGTAGTTGCTTCGGAGATCCAATTTCATCGGATATAAGTTTTCAATCATGACAATTGCGATTCTTTGGCGCGCGAAAATCATTAAGTCGACGCGAATAAAAAGAAAAGAGAGAAATCGAAGAAGAAGGAAAAAGTGGAGGAAAATTGTTGTAAAGTTGAAAGGGGCGATGATAATTATGGGGGAATCGAGATCGCGGCTAGGCGGATAAATGTGATACGAAAATTCTGAAAATTTCTGTATGTGCGAATAAAAAGAAGAAATGCATTTTAAAATTCAAGTTTTTTAAAATCGAGGTAATAAATAAATTGCACGCTAAAATTCATTGTCATACTGTGAAAATATTCGTTTTATTATAAAAGTACGGGAATAAAATCCACAGAAATCTTTTATATATATATGTATAAAAAATAACATATATAAATTATCGCAAACAAAAATACCAATGCCATAATACGGGATGGTAGTTAAAAAGTAATCAAATTATGGAATGAAAGCTAGAACTTGAGCCATGGATGATTACGTATAGATCCAGGGTTTCTATCGCCGTAATCATAGGTCAATTCAGCCCCTGCAGGCAGATCTTCTCTCGTTAGAAGGACGAGATGAGGAATTCCCTCCACTTCGACGACTCGCGGGTGCAAATTTCCTTTCCTGGAATGGTTCACCAATCGCCCAAATTTTCCCGCACGGAAAAGAAGAGCGCGCGATCTCTCCTTGGATTGGACACTGCGTCGAAATTCGGAATGAAATATTTACGTAGGAAAGTACAGAAAGCACCGAGAGCTTGCGATACGCATCTATATACAAAACTCCAACATTTCAAATAGAATTTTATTGAAAGTTGTATGCTTTCAATAACTTTCCCAATTTTTACCGTTTGCCGTGCGAGAAGAGAAACTCGGAGGAATTCAGAATTATAATAAGAATTCTGTTTTGGATATATGTCTTTGAATAATAACGAATCTGCCGGTAAATATCATGTAAACGCACGCCGAACTCGTGCGCATTATTTGCATCAAATTTAATGGCGCCTGTGTCCGCGTTTAACATGCAAAATTTGTCTACAAAGATTTACACAAAATTTTATCACGTTGCACTCAAATGTGTAGTAAACACAAGTATTTGTTACCGAGGTTTAATTTCGTTTCATTTTTCTTGAAATAATGTTTATAACGTGTTCCATTAATATTATATATATAATTACAGTTCAATTCAATACTTCGTCATTATATGAGAACTTCGAGTTTATGCATACGTTTTGATATTTGTTCTGATAATTAGCGATAAACATATCGAACATTCAACGTTGTAATATACATATACTTTGTGATGTAGGATAACTTTTGTTTGGATAATTGTTCATATTGTTGAAAATAAACTTGCAAATGAATGAAAAAAACCAAAAATAGTCTTGACCGCTTACACAAATTTTACACGTAATCGCGGACACAGCTACGCGTTAATTTTGTCGCAGCGGTGTTTTCAGGGTGGGACGAAATAATCACAGCGTAAACGCGAGTGAAGTGCGCGTCGATTCTCAACTGTCTTATTTCGATTACGCTTTTGCGTGTTTTTTATACGGACCAAATGAATTCATTACAAATTTCCTGAAACTACTTATTAAATTATTTCCAAGAGTACACGAGTTTACGTCTATGAATTTCCCCGCATTTTCGTAGTGAAACTTTCGTAAAGTTAAAAAAAAAAACAAGAAAATGGCGAAACATCGTCGCCGATCGTGTCACGGAGAATGTAAAAGAAAAGGTACGAGACGCGTGAACGGATTTATAATATTTTTCTTGGAAATGCTGGAACGAACCGGAAAACGCGACGTTATCCAAACCGCCATGAAAGCCGGTAAATGTTGGCGCAAATTAGACCGTCAAGAAAAGTGTAAATACCTTAAAAGAGCAAGAGAAGGAAAATGTGGTGGAACAAGAACGAGAAGGCGCGTAGGAAGGAATCGGTTGTCAAAGAAAAGGTAGAATATGCGGAAAAAGTGAAAGATTTTTCAAGAACGCTTCTTATATGTTATCCGCAGATGTTGCTAAGCAAAAATACCTTATTCGACGGAAACAAAATTCTGGTCCAGTCGGGATCAAGACGTACGAATGTAACTTTTCTCCGAGCTAAGATAAATATGACTTTAATACTTTTCAAGATGTGACATGCGAAATACACACGTAAACTGTCCCGCGAGCTTTGAGCACCTCCTCGTTTATTGCCGATTCGTCTCTTCGTCTCATCCGTTTTCTATGAAAGTGTCACAATACTATTGCTGAAAACGATAAAATCCGTTCATAAAAAGACAAACCAGTCGAGGATAATCCGTCATCGAGCCTACTTTATCAGCATAAATCGATACGTTAATCGATATCGCCGATGAATCATTCATCCACGATAAGAGAATGAAGGTCGTAGGCTAATCATCGTCAAAGAGTTAGTTTGTCTGTGCCTCGTGTACGCAAACTCATAGACACACTGCTCGCACGGGAAGTGGGTCGCATGCGTAGTCGGGAAGGGCCACAGTGAGCTCTTACACTTTAAAACACATCTCGATTGCGAGATATTTCTAGCGTGTTGCTGATCTAAAACGAACTTGCAAGAAATGCCGATGAGAAATTTTATTTACAGTAGATTTGCTGTTTTTAATGACTAGATCCGTGAATTGGATAACAAAATTTACTCTGCACGTTGTTCTTATCACAAAATGACATTGTCCATCAAAAACCGTAACAATAAAAACGATGATAATAAAATAACAATGTGTCCAAATTACGCAACGTTGAACGAAGTATTCGTTCGCGCTTTAACCGAACCAGTGAGCTCCCACGCAGTTCCTCGTCCATTCCATGGGACAAGGTTTCGTAGAAATTCGTATTGTTTTGTGTGTATCAACATCATATTTGGCCTGAAAATAAAAATTCGACGGATAAATTGAAGCACAGCTGAATTTTACAAATTTATAAATGTCAGTTTGATTTTTACGTCTTTAGCTTTCGAAGGGTCGACGACAATGTGTATCCCGAAGCTGTATTCAATGATGAAGACGATGACCCTGGCATTTCACATTCTCCGGTGTGGTAACCTTGTAGACGTCGTCCGCAGAAGACGTACTAAACGAGAAGTTATTTTATCAGTGCACAGAACAAATTTCATTCCGCAGAATACACCCAGAGAATCATGCTTCAATTGGAAAGATGAGTGCACCTCGTATCCACCAATGCATTTCACTTTACAACATTCTTCTTCATTTACGCCTTCAATGATCGGAGGAGGAATCCGGAGCCCATCCCGCTATTCGGTTGTGGGCAGAGTAAATCGCCTTCCTTCAATACGTCTTCTTCTGCCCCAAAGCGTTGATACTGCGCGTACTACAATTAAATCTGCATTATTATTACACAAGCAAATACAAATTAATTGTATTTAATTGGTGAAATCGAAGCATGATTGAATGCCGTGCATGTTCTGAAGAATGCTTTGTGGGATGGCGATGAATACCTGTTGGGTATTCAGTAAATGGAAATGGTGAACTTCTGGTATGTACGAATCAGGGCAGCCAGCAGGGCAGGGCAGAGTATGATACCCTCTAACTTCATCGAACACGAATTGACGTTCACGTAATCGCACTATACAATAATCTCGGAAACAGTCGAGGCACGTTACGTGTCCTGCTTCGCATGGGAACACCAAAACCGTTTCCCTGCAACGAAAGCATTGTAATGTTTACTCCTGATTTGTGTGATTATTTTCAACTCTCAATTAAAAATTTTTGTTGTACCCGACGTCTGTACAAGCCAGGCAAGGAACTTTACCCAAATTCGGCTTTATGAGATAAAGAGGCACGGCTTCGTCGGTTTCGCCGAGGCTTGGATGGTTAGCGCATTTGAAATAAAATCGGGCGTAATGAACTTGAGACTGTGCTTCATTGGAGAAAGTATCGGGAGGTTCGCACAGCGGATTTTCGCACTGCGCCGTTATCCTTTTCGGGAGTAATACATCGGGCCAGCATTGCGGATCTCGGTCGACGGTGACTGCGCCAGTGCCGCATGTTCCGCATTTTACTCTCAATTTTCCAGGTTGCACGGAATCACAAGGCTCGGAGCAGAAGACGTAAAAGCGAGCATGACTTTTTGTGTGTTCATTTGCTGGAAAAAAGCAATGGAATTCAAGTACTCGGGTCAATTAACATTCTGTTTTTTCGTGGAGAATTTAAAGAACCTCGAGTGGGAGATACTTCGTTTATGTCTGGGGACTCTTCCAACGGCAAATCTGGCAACGTTTCGTTTAAAGGTTTGCCCCCGCTGTCATTTCAGTTGCTCTCTTCGGCTGTGGATTCTGCAATGGTGCTCTTGGCATTGCGACTTTTTGCCTCAATTTTCGATTAGGCGTGCGAACAGCATGCAAAATGCTCTGCTGACCCAAATCGCATTCCTAAAAAACAGGTTTTACTATTCAGAAATTCATTTTTGGAAACTATAAATATGAGTTGTTGAACTTTTTAAAATACCTCAATGACTGTAGAATTTTGCAGCTTTTTGCCCGCGAAAATGATTTTTATATCCTCCGGTGGCATGCCCATTTTCGGAGCGAGTATTTCCTTTACTTCTCCGATGTCCCATTTCGGGTTCAATGAAATGGATTAAGTATTCCCCGTGTTTGTTTTTACGTAAATGTTTAAAGAGTTTGAGATCTTTTTCTCACTGAACCAAATTAATTCCAACATTCGAAAGAATAGATTTGCTACCACCCTACCACGTCGAAGAAAACACTCATTCTAAGCTAGCAACCTAACCTAAAAATCTATGACAGGGTCAATTCGAACCAACATTTCTTTTTTCGTACGCAGCTGATTTTTGCGTTACTATACGTACGTATTCGATTATTCTTCATTTAAAATTATTCGTCCGTATGAAAAGATGTCAAAGTATAATCACGGCGAATATTACGAACTATTTTCCATCTAATTTCAATAATAAATATGAAGTTTGCTGACGATGGTACTCGCATCGATCATAATTCACAAATCGCCACCCGCGGCTCAACCAAAAACGTCATCAAACCTTACGAAACCGAGCGTCATTTTCAAAAAAACATGACCAGTTCTTCGCAACACTAAAAATCCCGTCTCGAATTATCAATTGCAGGATAAAACGA
Source organism: Zelostemma sp. ZL-2020 (assembly GCA_022816865.1). Classification (NCBI taxonomy): domain Eukaryota; kingdom Metazoa; phylum Arthropoda; class Insecta; order Hymenoptera; family Platygastridae; genus Zelostemma; species Zelostemma sp. ZL-2020. The sequence continues at coordinate 20,506 of JABFQM010001170.1, forward strand.
ATCACATGGCGGCGATTAGACACGCTCTAGCAAAGAAAAATCTTCACTCCCAACAACGAGAAACTTTTGAGCGTCTGTCATGTCAGCACAGAGCTTACAAGAAAAAGAAGACGAGCTTTTTGTGCTTGACGTCGAGCGTGGATGCTCCGGAGACGTTGATTTTGCAGCCAGGTAAAAAAGAGCGACAAAAATGTCTACAAGAAAAAGCAGTCCTGGTTCTTGGCCGACTTCCTCCCGGTCGACGGAATCGACGCCGATTCCATGGACATGGAACTTCACATCGATAAAATTTATAAGTGGAGCGCTACGAATTCGCAAGAGCGTCGTACAACCATTCGTGTACTTCGCATGGTTTAGAGTAATGTTGATTTTAGATCCCTGTACTTTAGCTGTCCGCTATTTCTTTATTTTATCTTGGTGGAAATATGGGACTGAATTTTTTAATTGACGTTTTCAGATCTTTTGTCGACTTCGCTGACTTTGGAGTATCAGCCAGTTACGGACAAGGAAGCTTCCGATCTCACGTCACTGATGAAAGACTGCGATTATGCTGTTTCCAATGCCGAATTGTTTATGGAAACTTTGTCCAAGGAACTTTCCATTCTAGACGGAGTATGTTGACTGAAAAATTGACCATTCTAGAATTTCAAAATTTTGCCGATTGTGATGATTTTGAAATAGGAAAATGTGCAGTCGATTTCGGCGTCGGAGCCTCAAGTGAGTCAATTAATGAAAGGCATCGAAGCAGCCGTCGAAGAAGCCTCTTCAGTCGAGGCGCGTTTGACGGCGCACGACGAAGCGCTCGGCAGAATCCGAGAAGCAATGGAGCGCGTGGGTCAAAAGAATCAAGCAATCCACACTGCCAATCACAACGCCAGACTTTTGCTGGACCAACTCGACGCTGTGATTGTACTCAAACTTTTTTTCTTCATCTCAAAAACAAACTAGACGTGTATATTTTCAAACCAACTTTTTTGTATTTCAGACACAACTGGATTTTTCTCCCGAGCAACAGCGCATATTTTAAACGTGGCGGAACTGCCAGAAAATTTGGAAGACGTTTGTCGCGCTGGAGCTACGCTTTTGAACGCAGTGTCCGCTCCAGTTACCACTGGGACTCGACGGACTCGGCGCGGTCGCTGAGCAGAAAAGACGACTCGATAAACTAAAGGCCAAATTTTCGCACATTGTTGCCAGGCATCTCAACAATCTTTTCGTTTATTCAGTAAGAGCAGAGAAAAAGATGAAAAAACTCGCAGGCGTTTAAGAAATGTAAATTCGTATAATGTCAAATTTAGGGAAATGATGTCAGTGACACCGCGAGTTGCGCGGCCAATTTTACGCTCCCGACTCATCAGGGCGTTCACCGCGAATTGGAGCCGCGCACGGAACTGATGAAGCTGCTCCGCGTGCTAGACAACAAAGTTGTTGTACCGCTCACGTCGGTTCACACGCGCACGACGAGCGCACTGTACCAAAGAGACGTCAAGTTTTTCTTTGAAGAGGCCAAAACGCGACTTGCCAGTAAAAGAATAAACGATAAAGACAATCTATAACGGCAAATTTCGCACGTTGATTTACTTGTTTGAAATTTGCTTCCTCAGCAGCAAACGCGTCAAAAGCTTCTGGTGGAGCGAAAATGGAAGACTCGATGAGTCCAGCTCCGATTTGTCTTTTGAGCGGCGAATCTTGGACGCAACAGGGAGAGGTGGTGTCGTGCTCGATTCGATCCTCGATCGTGTCCTCTCGCAACTGCAGCCCATTTGCCTCACCGAGCAGGCTTTTTGCACCAAGTTTCTTCAACTGGGATCTTCCGTGGTTTTGTTGCCTGCAAAGGTAACTTTTTTCTGCTTTGAAAAAAGTCATTTTTTTAAAAACCTTTAATTTGTAGATAAACGACTCTGATGAATTGGAAAACGCAAATAACAACGATGCTGGTGCCGCAAGTCCTGTGACGTCGACTACTGTGAATAAGAAACTTGAAAAGCAAGTAAATGAAGAAGTGCGCTCGACGATGGGAGTCATATTTCCCTCCCTCGAATCAGAGCTGAATAATTTTATTTCTTTCTCAGACATAATTGACAGTTTGTAAGTGCACTTATGATTCAATTGAACCTTGGCAATTTGAATTGTGAAACGTCGATGAAAATGTAGCTTAATTTTGCAGCTGGTGCATGTACGTTTTGGTACGTCTTTCTCAGCATGTCATGTCGGCCCAGGACACGCGTTCGTTTTTGTCCATGACTTTTGCATCGGCGCTCGTTCAGGTCAAACGTTCCTTCGACAAATTCATGCAGGCGCAACAGCAGACAATTTTACGCGACGTCAAAGTCAATCGTAGAAACAAATGCGGCATTTTACCGTACGTGTAAAATTTTGGGCCCTTTGCTCGAATAACTGATACGATATTCAAGAATTCGGAGAGGAAAGTCGGCATGAAAATGTGGTACACGAAACTTGTTGGCGGGACCATGTTCGAGGCGATCCCGATGCATAGTGCCGAGTATCATAAAACGCCCCAAGAAGTCGTTAAAATGGGTAAAAGATCGTGAAACTGCGTTAGAAAGGAGCTTTCTACAAACCCTTTTTTCTTTTGCAGAGAACTTCCATCATCTTCGTGATCTTTTGTCGCAATTAAAGATACCGGTTCTCGATCATGAACGTAAAGAAGCCAAACCAAAGTATCAGGATGCGCTCCGTGCTTACGTCACGCAATATTTCGGTCGCCCATTGGAAAAACTCTATGTACTTGAACTTAAAATTGTGCACGTTTACCGGAGGAAAAATGCAAATGAATTTGTTTGTTGCAGTTTTTCTTTGAGGGGGTTCAAGCCAAAGTTACAAAAAGTATACAAGGAATCACAAAAGTACTATTCCAACGATAAAAACTTCAATAATTTTATTGGTACGAATGTTGAGACGAATCGCGATTGCGTTTTGTCACGAATAACAAGAGTGAATTAATTTTTTGGCTTATTTTTCAATTAATTGGTGAAGAATCAAATTGGAAAATGTAAACACGGAATTTGTGCTTCAGAAATTTGGGGAAAGAAGAGAGAAATTTCGATTGTCCCCAGATGCCAGTCCTATTTCACACGTTCCAATGCAAATTCCATGCCGATTGGACCATTCTAGCGCAATGCGCATGTTATAATCAACTAACGTAGCATTCACGACACATCAGAAGCATAATTCGCTCAATTTACAAGCATTATCGCACACTTGTATTCAAATGTGACATACGAGGTTATCACGGCGGATTGACATTCCTCGATGATTCGAAATGATATTCATCTTTTAGCACACTTTTAGCAGCAAAGTA
>JABFQM010001171.1:0-23820 GCA_022816865.1 Zelostemma sp. ZL-2020
ATATATGACCATATATGACCGTATATGATCATATATGGCCATATATGACAACCTCATATATGATCATATATGTAATTTGGCCATATATGCTCATGTATGGTCATATCTGAGAAATTTTTGACCGGGTCAGTGTTAGGATCATGTGGTTTCGTGACGCGCTTTTTTGCAGCAAAATAGAATAGTTTTCATTTTCAAAATTACACTGGTAAAACGTTACTGATAACATTGCACTATCTTAGAACAATTTTTTTTTTCCTTTACCAATTGGTCATGGTCATTTCACTTTTGTAAAAAAGATGCTATATTTATAATTCAAATGAATTCGAAAATTTTGCATTCGCAAAATTAAGACAGTGGCGCAACTATAACACTCGCGCTGACCCCGTGATGCGAAGAAGGGGGAGGGGGGGCAACAGCGAAGGACGCCTAAGGATCGTCACCCAAAAATAAAAGATAGGTGTAAAATCAACATTGTTCACGAAATAATTGACCTAAGAAAATGAAATCATATCATCGAGCATTCAAAACCGTCAATACCAAGTACGCTTGGCCTCGACTCAGCACCGATTCCGGTTTTTGTAAGCCAGTAAGGGGTTACATGCAGTTGTAGTGGGCCAAAGTACAAGAATTTTCTTTTATACTCAAAATTCATATTCGAATACTAAACGTAATGTCATTTTATAGTACAAGTATCTAACTACTTATTTTAATATTTTGTTAGAATAGATTTAAAAAAGGGTAAGATACAGCACATCTCCGAAATTGTTTTTGTTCTTCGGTGCACACAATAACTTGAGTTCTTCTCATTTTAAGAATACGAGTAAAATGATCCTATTAGTAGACATCAACATCTGCTAAATGAACGGAGGCATTTATGAAATTCTAATTTTTACGGAAATGGTAGTGGAAAAACTAAACAGTCACTTTTTTTGCTTCTAAAAATTCATGTTTTTTCTTCATGAAATCAAAAGTTTTTACCAAAAAAAAGCCTTCGTTCATTCAACAGTTGTTGACGTTTACTAACAGAATTCTTTTACTCGTATTTTTCAGACAAGAGGATCTCAAGTTATCGTGTGCATCGAGAAACAAAAGAAATTCCGGAGATTTGCTGTATCTCGTCCTTTTTTCAATCTATTGTTACAAAAAAATGAAAATGTGTAGTTCGATACTTGTACTATTAAACGACATCTCGTTTTGTATTGAAATATGCATTTTAGGTCAAAAAGGAAATTCGTGAATTTGGCCCACTACAACTGTATGTAACCCCTTACGCCCTTCACAATAGTCAGTGAACGCAGCGGTGTATGTCCTCCTCGTCCGAGATTCGCCACCTAAATCGACAGCTAGAGGATGTCGAGGATGTCATGAGCTAGGTTGAGCTTCAGAATAATGAAGATAGTTTTATACGGTAACAATGGAAAGGGTTTTTATCTAGCACAAGACTGAATCGACCGCGCTTTCCGGAGACAAAATGCACTGCTCTCATTCGAATGACGTTGTTTATTCCAGGACTTTGGATTTTCTAATAGCTTGCAATGTATAGATTCGACAGACGATCACACCTTATTAAACCAAATACTTTACACTAAATTACGATGTATTTCCACTACATTTCGAATTATTGAGATGAAGAGTAAGATGTTGATGGAAATAATATTTGGTTTCTGGTGACAGATGAATTTTGAAATAATTTTGTAGGCAATAAGAAGCCGCTACGAACTGAGCTTGACACAAACAAGTGGAATTGTGATTTGGGTAGTAATTTTTTTTACCTTGATGTAATTGTGATTTGAGTTTCCGTATATTGAAGTTTAAATTGTGTATAATTTCTGACAAGACACATAATAATTATAGTAATTTTTGTACAGTTCTTTTACTGTATCTTTATCAATGCATACATTTCAAAAACAAGATTTCAACATTGTTAAAACAAACCAATTTCGAAAAAACTTGGAAATTTAATCGTCATGATCCGGCAAAGTTCCAACTGGTGGACAGCGTGCCTTTGGCCCTTTACACGCTGAAAGTCAGAAAATAAACATATCATTATAACAGAAGCGCTTACATTTCATTGTTTAACGTATTGTTTCATCATTCAATTCACGTCGAATAATTATACTAGAATTATCTATAACTATCTAGAATACATAGAAGACTCGAGCGCAAGGATCGAGGAACTCGCCGAGCTCTCCGCAAACAGTCTCAGTGTTCTCCATAATCGAATTGTTTTGAGCTTATCAATGTTGCAAAAAAAAGTGATAAAGTTTCATGCATTTGGAATCTTAAACACTGTGTGCCATCTTTCACAATAATTTTACAGCGATAATGGAATTTTGAAAAGTGGTTTCAAGGTAGTACCGAAGAAAATTTGCATGACATGAACTTGATAAAATATTAATATTCCTCATTTTTAGATATAATATTTTAGTCTACTTGACCCGATTTTTTATAATTACTGTATCAAACAAAATGAACATTTTCCTACAATGGTATTTCTGGTTCAATGTTACGTAGTAAAGCTAAGACATGTTTGCATATATGCCTGTATTCATGCAATGATCTCCCATTTCAAATAAAAGCAAAGTAATCAAATAATGAAAAATTGAAGAATAGTTTGTATTTACGCTTTTTCTTTCCGTGTCCTGCTGCATCACTCATGGCAACGTAAAAGACAGCTATTGTCATTAAAGTTAACATCAAGCTCGTCAAGCCTCTCATGTCGAAACGTAATATTTTGTGGAATACCGTGGAAGAGTCGATTTAACAGCCGATACAGTGAATGTAATGTTCGCTTAACGGTGCTAAGCTTATATACACAACGACACCGAAGTTTTATCTTTTCGACGGTAAATTGGGCCACTTAAACTCACGATTAAATTCTAAGTTACTCGTATTTTTTGTTTCCTCATACATTTATCACACATTACTGGAATATTGTATATTTTCAACACATAAAAATTTGGTTTGCAGCATACCTACAATAATCTAACATAAAATGTACTTTAATTCAGCTACACAAAGATCATTTCCATTTTCTGTCAAAAATAAACTACTTGTGGAGTATGTCCGCGAATATGTTTATTCTATGGTTTCATTAATTCTATTACCAATGTAGCAAACTGTCGAAATTTAAAACTGTTCGGAAATCAAATTTTATATACGTCTATTGATTACAATATGTATGATTATCAAAAACATGCATCGCAGTCATTAATCAATTTATATTTGCTCCGAAGAAGCTTTACAAAAGGGCACAGAAATAGACAATTCATATGCATTTTCCATTTACAAATTTCTAATTTATTCAGTGTTGAGCACATCTGGTTTTGTAAAGCGCTTTTTTGTGGAAAAATGTAATATTTTTCTTTTTTCTAAACTGACATTGATAATACGTCATTGATAAGAATGCACTATTTGAAAACAATGTTTCTTTCTTTACAAATTGCTCACGGTCGTGGCACTTTTGTAAAAAAAGGCTACTCATTATTAAAATAAATTTTTAAATTTTGCTTCTACCAAAAAGTTTTTCGCCACGAGGTTTAATTATAGAGATTCCGGTTTTTCATTTCGATAAATACAGAGTCGAGTAGAATGATGATTGAGTTTTGAAATCAACGTCAATATCACAAATGAATGACAATTTGAATTCGAATTTGTATTGTTATACAATATGTATAACGATCAAATGCACATCACAGTCATTATTTAATTTATACTTGCAGCTGAAAAGCTCGACAAAAAGGCACAGGAATCGACAATTCTAAGCTAAGAAAATAAGACTAAGAAATTGCTCACATAATCTCTGAGAAATATACAATTGTTTTTCGTAACTTTTTTAATGATTCGAAAGTGTTCAATTTGTTCTTGATTCTTGGTTATTTTCTTAGTTAATTGTGTCATATCTATCTTTGTCTTCATCTGAAAAACGATAGTTCGGAGTTGAGGAGTTCTGGACAGAAACAGTTAGGGACAAGTAGAGAAAATTTTTCTCAAAAATAACCGAACCAATTATAATTAAATTTTGCAGATACGTGAAATTTCGAAAGTGAGTGAATATTGAATGCCGATTCGATAAAAAATCAAATTTTTGAAAAGAGAATTCGCTTGCATCAAAAAGGATGACACTTTTTTATTCGGTGAACATTAATTCAATCTGTTCGATACAAATATCGTATACTTTAAGAAAAATAAACCTGCCGGAAGTTTTGAGTGCAAAGAAAATTTAAAAGAACGGTTGAATTTATTGATATTCGTATAATCCACTCAACAATTGTTTTCAGATGGTGCATTCTAATCTCATCCTTCATTCATAACTTAAACTCGGGATAAAACTTTAAGTTATAGCTTGAAATGTTCAGTGTACTCGTATTTTTCATTTTATTGAAAATAAAATGAAAAATATTTATCGTACCTCACTGAAAAAATGTATATTTTCAATTTAAAAAATGTTAGCTGCAGCACACCATCAATAATCTAATAAAATGAAATTGGCTACACGAAGATCATTTACATATTTCGTCCAAAATAACTATCACTTGTTCGCATATCTTTCTATACTATGGTTCCATCGGCATTGTTCCAAAATGCATTGTTCTTTTTCGAATGACGTTCTTTATTCCAGAACTCTGTATTTTCTAATAGCCCAAAATATAGATTCTACAGACGATCAATCCTCATTAAACCAGGAACTTTACACTTAAGATACGATGTATTTCCACTACATTTCGAATAATTGAGATGTAGAGTAAGATGTTGACGGAAATAATATTTGGTTTTAAGTGACAGATGAATTTTGAAACGATTTTGTAGGCAATGAGCAGCCGATAATTGAGCTTGACACAAACGAGTGTAATTGTGATTCGGATAGTAATTTTTTTTACCTTAGGGTAATTGTGATTTGGGTGGTACTTTTTTCCGTATATTGCAGTTTCAATTATGTATAATTTCTGACAATACACATAAGAATTATAGTAATTTTTGTACAGTTGTTTTACTGTATCTTTATTGATACATACATTTCAAAAACAAGATTTCAACATTGTTATAACAAACTAATTTCGAAATAACTTGAAAATTAAATCGTCACTATCCGGCTAAGCCTCAGGTTTTGGACAGGATACCGGTGGACATACACACGCTGAAAGTCAGGAAATAAACATATCATAATAACAGAAGCGCTTACGTTCCATGGTTTAACGTATTATTATATCATTCAATTTACGTCAAATAATTATACTAGAATCATCTGTAACTATCTAGAATATACAGAAGATTTGAGTGCAAATATCGAAGAACTCGCAAGGCTCTCCACAAAGAGTGTCAGTGTTCTCCATAATCGAATCGTTTTGAGCTCATCAATGTTACAAAAAAAAGTAATAAATTTTTATGCATTTGGAATCTTGAACACTGTGTGCCATCGTCTACAATAATTTTACAACGATAATGGAATTTTGAAAAGTGGTTTGATGGCAGTACCAAAGAAAATTTTTATAACATGAACTTGATAAAATATTAATATTCCCCATTTTTAGATACAATATTTTTGTCTTCTCGACCCAATTTTTTATAATTACTGTATCAAACAAAATGGACATTTTCCTTCAATGATATTTCTGGGTTGATGTTTCGTAGTAAAGCTAAGACGTGTTTCCATTCATGCCTGCATTCATGCAATGATCTCTTATTTCAAATAAAAGCAGAGTAATAAAATAATGAAAAATTGTAGAATAGTTCGTATTTACCTGGTGCGTATGATTTCTTTGACTTTCCTCTAAATGCATCACTCATAGCAACGTAAGAGACAGCTATTGTCATCAAAGTTAACATCAAGCTTGTCAAGCCTCTCATGTCGAAACGTAATATTTTGTGGTATACCGTGGAAGAGTCGATTTAACAGCAGTTACAGTGATTGTAATGTTCGCGTAACGGTGCTAGGCTTATATACACGACACCGAAGTTTTATCTTTACGTAAGTTAATTGGGCTATTTAAACTCACAAGAAAATTCCAAGTTTCTCGTACTTTTTGTTTTTTTATACATTAATCATACATTACTAGAAAAATGTATATTTTCAACACATAAAAATTTGGTTCGCAACATACCTACAATGATCTAACATAAAATGTAATTCAAATGAATTAATTACACGAAGATCATTTCCATTTTCTGTCAAAAATAAATTACCTGCAGGATATGTCCGCAAATCTCTTTATTCTATTACAAATGTAGAAAACTGTCGAAATCTAAAACTGTTTAGAAATCAAATTTTAAATACGTATATTGTTCACAATATTTATAATTATCAAAAATATGCATCGCAGTCATTAATAAATTTATATTTGCTACGAAGAAGCTCGACAAAAGGGCATAGAAATAGACAATTCATATGCATTTTCCATTTACCAATTTCTAATATATTAAGTGGTTTTGCAAAGCGCTTTCTTGTAGAAAAATGTAATATTTTTTTTTCTAAACTGCCATTGCTAATACATCATTGATAAGAATGCACTATCTGAAAACAATGTTTCTTCACAAATTGCTCACGGTCGTGTCACTCTTGTAAAAAGAGGCAACTTATTATTAAAATACATTTTTAGTGGATTATACAAATATCAAAAAATTCAACCGTTCTTTCAAATTTTCTTTTCACTCAAAACTTCCAACGGGTTCACTTTTCTTAGAGTATACGATATTTGTATCGTAGAGATTGAATTAATGTTCACCGAATAAAAAAGTGTCATGCCTTTTAATGCTAGCGAATTCTCTTTTCAGAAATTCGATTTTTTTTCGAATCGCCATTCAATATTCACTCACTTAATATTACATATAAAAAATATTACATGCAGTTCAATTATATGCAATTATATGCATTCAAAGGTTTTTACTGCGTTGCAAATTGCGATAAGGACTGATAATTTATCACTATTTTTAAAAAGAAAGGTCACTCGAATATTCATATTCATTTTTCAACAAAGTGAAATATATTCTTCGATATATATTCTATAGAATAAAATTACAATGAATTCAAACTTCCATTTCCATCCCGAAAAATATCTACAAATTCATTCATACGAATTTGCGATCGAAAATCTCAACCCTGGCTCCATCTGTGACTCGGCATCTTCATTGAAACGCCAAAGGAAACAGGCGGTCAAACAGAGCACGTGGATAATCGACGCTCAGTCATTCCCTGGCCCGTCGACAGATGGCTCGCTCATCAGTAACACAAAACTTGGCACCAGTAACGCCAAGTTTGAAATATTCTTTCTCCACGGATTTACGATCGAATTAAAACTGACAATTATTGTTATTGTAGCATCATATAAGGAGATAACAGATAATAAATTCAGCCATAAAACGTTAAACTAGTGGCTGCGTTTTGTAGGGCTGGTTTAGTGCCGAGTCGCGTGCAACAGTGCTCGTTAAAACGGCCGTAAAACGACGTAACCGTCAGTCGTACGACAAGGCCACCACGTACCGGGGCGGTGCGTATCGAAACGAGAAACCGCTTCTTTTTGACCTTCCCAAATTCAAGAATGAATCTTTTACGGAGTCATCAAAATTGCGATCCCTCTAAATCAGCGTTAAATTCCAGCCAGTTGAAAAACAAAACATTGAAAAGTTTCGATTCGCTGTTGATAACAGAATTCGAAAATGCAGAAACATTCGATTGGTCGAAAAAAGATGTCTCTAGAAAAGCAACGAATACTCAATGCCCAAAACCCACAACTACGAAAAAAAATGACAAAATTTAAATTTTTATTGACGAAAATTTCATTTCCAACTGCACCACCCAAAAGACCGGGCATTCTAGTTTAAAGAACGCCCGTCAGAGTGGATCACGTGCCTGTTCCCATTTTTAAAATACCTCCGATAATCAAGAAGTAAAAGTCTGTTTCGAATAAATTTCGATTTCCACTTTCCAAATGAATTCACCGATAGTAAATTCCCAAAACTAATTAAGAAATCGCCTAATCAAGCCATCAATTCTGTCATTCCCCAAACGAAAGGCTCAAAGATCCGAAAACTACGGGAAAACACGTAAAGCAAAATTTTACATTTTCAGCAGGGCAGTTACACCCGTTGTTCGCGAGAGCCCGAAAATAAACTCCCCCGACTCGGTAAGAAAGCCGCAGCCCTAAATAAAATACGATCCTCTAAAATAACCACTCCACTTATTTTCATTCATATAAATTTTGCACGATCATCTCTCAGCGCGCAGAGTTCGCGTTCCCGCGACTCCGAGATGAAACGTGCAAGGCCGCGTTTCTTCCAGAATAAAAATTCCTCAATCATTCAAAACCCAATTAAGAAACACCCCGACCGCAGCGGCATTTTTCATCGCTCGGCTTTCCTTGCCCATCCTTTTTCAACACCTCTCTTTGATTAGCTAAATATAGATTTACTGCCCCGGTCAAAAAGACAACCAAAGTCAAACCCGTGGAACTCGATCGAGGCGCCGAGTCAGGCCTGAAAAAAGATTAGCCCGGAGCATGATCGATCCATGAGCATCGGTGTAAAGTGGATTAATGCGGAGCGATGCATAAAGTGTCGCTTGATTTGCGTCGTGCCGCTATTCCAGCCAATCATGGTCACGTAATGGCCTCCGCTTCGAGAAAGAAGCTTCGGCGCATCGTCAGTAGATGGTGGCTCAGTAGCAGATCGTAAATCGTGCGAGGATTCCCGCCCATTGCACGCCGGTAGGCGGCGCTTACCCAAGAGTTCGCCCCACTCCTGGCGCCATCTACCCCACCACCGCTCCCCTAGAACTTTTCCCCTCCATCGGAAGCTCGTCGAGACCACCATCACCGTCATCTTCATAAATGCAAGCAGCCGTTTTGAATGGTATTGAGGCTAATTTAAGCGGCGCTCTGGCGATACAGTGTTTGTTTATTGCTTGTTAAAGCGTTCTGGATTAAATATAAAACATTGACGAGCATAGACGCCGACTAGACGGAGTGGCGCTGTCTTGGCCTCCTCAAAACGACGTCACGCCGCGCTCCTTCCTCTTCTTTCGCTTCTGTTATCACTTGCGTTTATTTTTAGTCATGTTTTGCCACGGAAAATCATGATATCAGACCCCGCGGATTTCATTTTATCGAGATGATGGTACTTGGGTCATCGAGGCTCAGATTTCCAAGATTCGAAGTTGCTTCGGATTGGGAAAATCATGCAGTTGGGATTTTCATTTATTATTAAATTGTTGGTAAACATGACTCGGTTATAGAAAAGTTTTTGGATTTCTAGGGCAACTTTTAAAGTCACGGATGAATGATGATTTTTGTTGACAACCTATGAGCTATTTAAAATATTTATAGAATGTATCTTTTTCCACTTCCAAGTTGCTTGCGTGAAACACTGTTTACAGTCGTGTAAATTGCCCCAAAATTATGTGCCTCGGAGTTATTTTTATCTCTTAGGCACCGGCTCTACGATGTTGTATCAAGTGAGCCATTTACGTACCCTGAAAAAACAGGGAACTCATTCGAATGCTACTAATCTGTCGTTTAAACTTATTTGTGTTACAAGAACCCAGACTTTCCTTATCGCAATCCATTGTTTCTCCCCCCAAATTTCTAATAGGCCATTCCTCTTGGAAAATCTTCCAAACTCCAACTTGTTCTCCCGTTTTCACATACCTTTCTCCAAAATCTTGGGAAAGAATTCAACGACCTCTCAGAGACACCAAATTATCATCGAAAAAATACATAAAAACCCAACAAAAACGTTTTCCGACCGAGGTTGCAAGAATTTCAAGCCCCAATCTCACCGTAATTACATTCAATCAAATCTTGTTTTTCTCTAAAAAGAGTAGTGCGAATTGCAAAGAAAAAATATTCAAATCCCAGACATGAAAAATAGTTAATCATCAGAAAGTAATATTTGCAACGATAAAGGATGAAAAACGAAGATCCACCGAAGCATATAAATGTAGTAATTCAAGTAGCCAAGCAAACAAGATTCAGTAACACGACTACATCTCACCAGATTATAATTTTTCCAATCAACCACCCACTTGCGAAGCTAGATTCGAAAAAGAAAGACGTAACTTTTCGTTCGGACTTGTTTGCCTTCTCCTACCAAGAATAATTTCATCGAGATTTCATAGTTCGGATCCGAGGACGCTTTCATAAATTAGCTCCGGCGAAGAGGAGGAAACGTACGTACGCGGAATATAATGTAAGAGCTTGCGCAATGTCCTTTGTTGAAAATTGACATATATATGAATTCGCGTTCGCGCGTACGTATTCCAAGCACAATATTCCCGACAAATTGTGTTTATAGGAATAGTGAAACGTATACATCCCGAGGGAAATATAGACCTTTAGTCTGCAGCAGTTGGATTGCGCCTGTGGAGATACGCCGCCACTAAAAAGATCAATACGCCATCCTCCTCGTTGTTCGCCGGAATCTAGATGGTGCCATTGTAGATACGTACGCTCTTCGTAAACGAAAGGCGCACTTGCCGAAACGATATCCCCCCATCGATGGGGTATGCGAATCCACGGATTACACGTCCAGACTGGCGGTCGCGTTAATAAGCAGCTCGCTATAGATGCCTAGCATCCTTGCGATATTGCCCATTGTGAGCTCTGCGATGCAGAGCACGAAATATAAACACGTTTATAAATTACGATTTATTCCTAGAGATTGTGAGATGAAGCCGCACTGATATCTCGCGATCCGTGGCCTTTTTTACCCGGCTTTTCATTCTTTTCCAACTTTTCAACGTATCCCAACTACTTTTTATTCATTCATCTCGCGCAAACAATCGTACGTTCACCAATTATCGAAATGAGAACGGAAAGTTCAATTGGAAATATTCCGAAAATTCAGATGAGTCAGTTCCGACGGTGGGACAAATGAACCAGACTACTTCGCACGAAAAATGTCCCGGTTTATTTTGCAAATCTGTTGTTGAAAAACCTGTAAAAAAAGCAGAAACTTTGAGAAGGCGAGTACCCCGGCCACAAAAGACTGTAAATTCCTCTCCCTCCCGACAATGTTACCATTATAAAAATAAGTGTGTCAGTATTATAAAGTCTTATGTGTACACACGAGGGTAAAAGGCAGCATCAACAAGTGGATGTTTTGAAGTTATTATGGCCTACGGGCCATAAATGTTATATAGTAACCATTTCTGTGTTCATTCATCGAATCCAGCGGTGCTCGATTTAACATTTGTATTAATCGAAAGCAAAGACTACCGACATTTGTTCGAAAAATAAAATCTGGACGACAAAGAAATCGAAATTTCGTAGCGCCCAGAGCTGATTCGAGAGAAGCCGATTTATTATTGAAAATGACGTTATTAACAGTCTGTTTTTTACGATCGAAAATTGCCGAAGCTCGCGCGAAGAGATCCTAGATCACGACGAAACCCACGATAATTCGTAAGTGCTGTCGCTACGTCTCTGAACAGACGATTTATATTTATGAAGTATTCAGATTCCTCCATAATTGACTTTATCGCCCATGTAACGTCGGCTTTTAATGTTTACGATATTGTTCGAAATCGCCGTCAACGTTGTCCCCTTTTGATTTTTTTATCGTTTCCTCCGAAAACTATATCAAGAAACAAGTAAAGTACATCGATTAACGATTTTATCAATTCGAAAATTGCACTTCCTACACAATTTCGTTTCTGTTTTTAATCGGGAAGCGAGCCTCGTATTGTGGTAATTACGTCAGAGGGAACACGACATATTCGGGCGTAATAAAAATATCGGAGCGCAGATACGTGTCCCTGCAATCTGTGCTAAGGTAATTTACACGCATGCACTTTCAACAACTTCGTGGAAAGTAGAAAAGCATTCGCTATCTGCATGCATTGATTCGTGAGTAAATTGATGTTATTACGAAAATTATCTGGAATAACGGACTGCATTTATCTTTCTCAGTGCTGGCAGAGCCCATTTCGAACGTCGCACCGGCAGTCGTAAAAATGCCCACTTTAGATATTATGATTCATGTATAACATCCAACTCCGAGCGTTCTTTTTTTCTCCGTCACTTGGAAGAAGTTTGAAAAACGAAAAGAATTATTTACAACGGAAATAAACGTAATTTATTAAAGATCATCAACATTCCTCGAACATGATAAATTAATTTGCACCGCTCAACAGTAAATTCGAAATAACTAGTTCTGCCTTTGCTGGCCGCAAAAAGCTGCGACGTCGAATTGTATTTTCGTACGAATGCCCATGCATCACCGCGTAAAAACAAATCCAGGCTCGTAATTTTATGCGCATTGTCTAGGAACATTTTATCACTCGTCCCACCGATAAATAATCCAAAAAATGCATAAAGACGCGAGCACTTTTTTTTCCATCACGCACACACGCGCACACGCCGCGCATAAAAACGTCTGGGGAACACATTTCAAATGTTTTACGAGGAATTATTTCGCAGCTGAGCTATGCAAATGTCACTGATACGCAGCCGTCCTTTTTTTCTACCCCGATCCGACTTCAACGTGGCGCGAAATTTTTCAACTGACCAAGGACCGTCGGCGTAGGCTTTCGGTTCGGTGAAAGCTGTTAAAAAATCCGCGTCACCTGACCCTGTGGAAAGTAGCGGGGTTGTCGTAGGCCCCGGCGCTTTCCGCAAAACTAGTAAAAAGTGAAATTTTTATGGCCGGCAATAAAGGATGGTCCTCGCTCCAAAGCTGATCCTTTCACGGCCAAAAGTGAAACTCTCCTCGAAAGTTCTTCTCTCGTTCCTTTTCGAGTGATTAATTTCACTTTTTTTTACACTCCGCTTTTTTTCTGGAAGAACGTTTCCGTACGGAAAAAAAATGGGCTGGCGCGAACGGGGGCCGCGATTGGTCCGATAAAACGAATGAAAAAATGTCGAATTTTCGGAGGAACGGGCCAACCGTAATAAGTTAACCGGTCTATCTAGCGGCCTATCTCGGAACACGCTCGCTGAGTATTTGGAATAAAGCTTTTCAACAAAAAATAAAATAATTCAAGTCTTCGCAGAAATATCGAGGAGGGCGAGCAAGAAATAATAATGCCAAAGTCGTTCGAGGGTTTCTCACGTTCTGGAAGTTCCTAAATTCGGTGAGAATGGGTTACGTGGATTCAGGAAGACCTAATTGGAATGGGGAGTTAAGGCCGTAATATAAATTTCGTCCGAGTACTCGAGATGTGTTACGAGCAAATTTATCGATCGGAATTGCCAATATTTCACGTTTATGATCAACATTTTTCAGAATCATTGTCTCCTCTTCAAATTCGAATGAAAATATTTGATTCCAAACTTCTTTTTCCATCAGAAATCGAAACAAATTTCTTCGATGAAATTTAATTTTAGAATGAGAAACTCAAACCAAACAACTTCCCACCTCAGTACTTAGTACGTCAATAAAAAAATTTTTCTTCATGTAGCACCCCTACTTTTTAAGGTCCTCCATATTCATAATTTCCTTCCGATCCACTCAAACGGCGGCAATAAATACCCTCGTGTTAACCAGCAATTCACATTAAAAACCAGAATTCTATTCCTCCAACGCTCTCCTAGATTTACCGCTCAACAATAAATATAAAGGCACGTACGTCGATGCCGAGATCGCAATAAGCGGAGAAGCGAAAAAAAGTTGACGCGATATTCGCGGGGCAACCACCCTCCGTAAATCCGTAGATCCCTCGCCGGCAACAAATCGTCGTGTTTTCGACTGTCGTCGGCGTTTTTCTACGTCACGCACGTCATCAAAGACGTCGGCACGAATGCAAGAAAAGCGCTCTGGTTACCAGGGCATATGTCACTTGCTGACGGCCCCATCGTCGTTTAGCCGAGCCCCTCTTATCTCTCTCAGACTCGTTACATTATCATTCCTCTTATCGTCATCTCGGTTCCTGGATTCCATCTTTCGGCAGATCAATCTCGCATGCGAGACGTACAGAAACGCCTCCTAATTGCGTAGACGAGACCCAAAATCATGGCTCTTCTCGAACTTCGAGCTAATCTCGATTTTTCTTCGGGAACTCTCGATTTCCGAGACTACGAGTTTGAAAGTGCATTCGCCGAGAATCATCGTATTCCACAGTTCGTCGATTTTCATACCAGGGACACAATGCCGCCATTCAATTAACGTTTCATGGCTGAATACTTTAGTGTCTCATGCTTGTTCTCGGTCCATTAATTCGTGGCGTCTCGTCCGCCGCGATGGACTGCTAATTACGATCTCACCCGCTAACCGTAATTCAGAATCGCTAATAAAGCCGCTCGCGGAATCTCCCGAGTCACGATTACTCCACTTTCGATTCCATCTCCGAACCGGAAAGACGAGCAAAGATAAATTGAGATTAAAAAGCCGAAGATGCCTTTTTCCTCGCTCGACATTTTTATGCCTTCCGCGAGCATCCAACGAAAGATCAGTGATTTGTAGTCGGTGTTGACTCAACGATAACAATAAGAACACGACATATTCCAGGGCGAGACACCCTCTTTGGAGGCAGCTGTATTTTCCGGTCAAGGGCCACGAGGGACTCGCCCCCTTTCGCTTTTCTACCTAGTTGCAACCCTTCGTTCATACCGTCCTCCCTTCTTCCCCGAAGACGTAACCAATAAGTAAGCCAAGAGAAGAAAAACGGCGAAGGCAAAAGAGGCATGAGAAGAGAAACCGAGAGCGTGTACGGGCGAACGCCCCCCCCCCGCCCCCCCCCTCCACCCCGGAGCCCCACGCATTAATATTTCACGCGCGTCTTCCGCGGGAGAAGCTACGGATTGCCAATGGCGCGCCTCGAAGTGGAATTATATCAAACAAAGGACCAAGGATCCTGCTCCAGTCGACCCCGTGCATAAAACGACGCGATCTTTATCAAGGTCGGAAAGGCGTGATTCTTCAAAACGAGCCGAAGTTTCGAAACGGGAAACGTTTTGGGTTTCTCAAAGAAGAAACGAGACGCTTTTTGGTAGGTACTCTTTTCGCTAATCTGCGCGACGCGCGTGATTGGTAAATCGAGTTTGCCGATAATAACGATCATCCCCGTAATCGTATGCGCGCTTTAGTGTCGCTACCGTTCGTTCCCCGATAACGATAAGAACAAATGCTCGAAATAACGAGGGTCGCCGAGTCCCGACGATTCGGGCTTGGTTGAAATAAAAATTCGTCGATTTTTTATACCGGGAAAGTGTCCGTGTTGGCGGAGTTGGAGAAACAAACGACTCGCGATTCCCGATGTATTTTACGAGACTTTCATCGTCGACTCCCCGAGTCGTAAATTCTCCAGGCTGGTACCACAGAAGACACACGTAATGCTTAACACTATAATTTCGCCGCAGTTTCTAAGTTCCTCGATACTATTTCCCGCTGTATCTCCGGACTCGTTCGAAAAACCAATGGCATCGCGCGTTGGGTTTACCATCTGTTTTCGACGCCGAGATGAAAGGCTCGCCTCTTCCCGATGCGAGACGTAAATATTCCTTTTTCTCCGATCCACCTGGAAAAGCTACCTGGCTAAATGGAATTTCCGAGAACGTTTGTAAGAGAGGACAACGAATTTTCCGGACATCGATGAAATAAATAAAAATGTCCTTTACGCCGTTCCGCTCTCAGCACAAATCACATTAATAAAAGCTGTAATATAATAAATAAATGCATAGTTGTACAGAGTATACACAGAATCGCAGGGATAAATAAAATGGTTTTCAAGTGACGCAGTTGCGACTAATTGTTCGTCTAATTGCAACGTCCAAAGGAACTTTCCAGGACATAAATTTACCCGAATGAAAAAGACCAGTCTTAAAAACAAAGATTCAATGAGACTTTAAAGACCGTCCGAGACTCAAAAATTGATTCCCGGAAAGTAGAACAGTGATAAATTCTATGAAACGAGAAACTAAAGAAAAGGAAGAAAAAGCGAGTAATTTTCTGTACGTTTTTATTTCGTTTGCATATCATAGATATAGCTTATGAGTATACTTCTACATCAAGTTTGGAAAACGGATACATTTACATTCATTGTCACTGGATTACTCATCGTCGATACTTCGCACTCATCTCTTATTTTTCTCGTCACTGAATAATACTAATTTTAATAGTCGGTAAACATGAGACTTCGTTATTTTATAACTTAACTTTGTAGGTAGGTAGGTAGGTATTTAGGACAGCTATGCGCTCTTATCACTATTATCATTTTAGTGTTACATAATTTAGGTATCCGTGGGTATTTCGTGAGTTGCACGTAGAACACACGAATCTTTCATGCAGTTTACTCATAGAAAAAAAAGGAATAGACTATGTTAATATTTACATCAAGTATTATGAGTCGGCTAAACCATAGGTACGGTAAGACAATGCGAAGGGGAATTTTCGTGTTTCCATGCCTAGAAATAGAAGATTTAGTTGGACGCGAAAGGAGACGCTCCAGATTTCTAACGAGATTTAGAACGAGGCAGCTTTATTGCACACACAATTCAAATGGCACTTTTTCGCATTCAACATCGGTTAAACAAAACGGCAGAACAAGTAACGACACTCGGTAATTACACTCCAATAAAAACGAACATTCCGCAACGAACCGTAAAACTTTAGAGAATTTTCTAAACGTCATCTTTGAATGAAAAAAAAATCCCTCGAAATCTGACTCGATTGACAATTCTAATTGGTAAAGTTCGCTGCCTGGTTTTCTCCACTAATTTTAATCTTTAACCAAAGCTTAAATTGACTAGCTTACCTATGAGTTTTCGCTATCAAGAGTACAATCATCAGTACGCCTTTCATTTCTCCAAAAACTTTCCAACTCGAAAAACAATGTTCAAATACGATTACGAAGTAATTCATGTCGGACGAAATGAAAATGTGCAATTATCGTACCTTCCGTGTCACAAGAAATAGTACATTTTTGATCGTTAAACGACAAACATTCCAACTAAATTCTAAAAAATACTATTTTATGTACAATACAATAAAAATGAACGTAAACATTTCTAAATTTCTAGTACAATATCACCAATATCCGACGTACATTTCCCGTGACACTTAAACATACTGTTCCCAAGCGAAAATGACACGTCATGCGTTTTAAAAGCGCACAAGACAAGCTCTATACAAAGCAACTAATGATTTTCAACCAATAATAATTACAAAGTATTTTAAAAAATCATACAAACCGTAAGCAATAGTCACGCTTATTTCCTAGTTACAATTAAAGTTCCTTCAGTACCTCGTATAAACAAAAACAAATACGAAAAAGAATTACACTAAATAAACAGTTCATAAATAAACAATGACATATCTATAGATAAAGAAAATATAACAAATTTCAACGCAGTTTGTCTCGTGGTAGTTCTTCGTAGCTCTTACATTGAATGACGCAAATTTAATTTATCTTGGTTTCCCGCACGCACACGCACATGCACTCGCGCACGCACACTTGTTTTTCTACATCAGCTAATTGCTCTACGAACCAATCACGGCTCCGCTAACGAATCCTTCTCTCACATTTGTTCCGGTGAATTTACAATCCGAATAATTGCATTTTTCGTCTGTACTTTTATCGAAAAATTAATTACATAAATTGCAAATCCACCCGAGAATCGCTTCCTTACTTTACGGCTTATCTTTTAATTCGGATTAGAGAAGTCCTCGCGCCACTCGAGTAAGTCCCGAGTGTACACCCTTCAGCAGTCGCGAGTTTGGCAAGTTCGGCAAATTGTACTATTAGAATGCATCAAATTGCAGTTCGCGTAATTAGTTCGCTGTACTCGTAATCGAAGGGTACAAAATCAGCTGCGCGGATCGTACGAAATAATTCCCACCGAGTTGAACTCATCGAAAAATCGATCACTTCGTTGTTGGGCGGCGAAGAAACGAGTCCTCCAATTTCAACTGTAAATTTTTGCATCGAAATATCTTCTGCGCGACTGGTCTCGAGCCTCGGTCGAGACGAATCTCGACGAGGCTGAAGTGTTGCTTTCATGTACGAAAATGTGATATGATTACAGTCGCGTACCCGATTACGAAACCTATTTTTAAACGATCTCTCCTCTTTCGAAAAATCCAGCGCGAAAACGAAAATGTACGCTTGCCTCTTGAAATATACTGAACGACGAAAGGGTTGAAAAACGAAACTTTTCGAGACTCCCTGTCGTCCAAATTTCATCTCGGAAATGTACACGCGCGAATGCGAATCTCGCTCGCCTCCTCCGGTAATAAAAAGCTATAAGTACGTGTAAATCGACGCTTTCTGTACAAATCGCATTCGGATAATGAACTCGTTATTATTACAGTTTTACGTATATCTATACTTGTTGGACGTATCGGTAATTCATAATTATCAATATTCGTTATCAATATCATTGCTGTCCTTATCATCGTAACGACGTGAAACATCAAACGTAACTAGCGACAGAATAGATCGTAATACGGATATACAAAGCTTTCTACAAGTAGTTACACCACTGCCATTTTCAATCCATCTCTCGTATTTTTCGTTCCTTCGATTTTGCCTCATTTTTAGTGCCGTATACATGTGCCGTGGTGGGCTCTGGATCACACTTTTTGACGTTCGCGAAACAAGTTCGAAAAATCTTTTCACTCCCCGGGCCCAGAAGTGCGTAAAATTTCTGCAAACGTGGAATATTCCAGAGGGGGATGGAGGTAATGAGGAAAGGGCGAGAAAACATGTAACGGGCCGATCGGTAAAACTGAATTTACGTATAATCCTCGATTCTTCCACGCGGTAGATAAACTTTGCGCACTTGCCTGCCTTCTCATTACGCTAGAACATGATTACGATTATACGGTATAGATGCCTTTCTATGCGGATTATAAGTGAGTGTAATATCGCGCAGATTCACTGTGCGTGGCTTAATTACACATGGATATTATTTATAATATTTAATAAGGTGATTAGCGGTAGATTACTAATACTCTTTACGTTTAACCTACAGATATACTTTTGCGCTTTGCCTTTGAGTTTAGACGTCTATTAAAGTTGCCGTTCCCTCGCTCCGTTTTTCCGTTCCTTCCACCACGCAACAAACTTGCCGATTACCTATCGTACAAAGTTACCTTTTTTTAAATAACGTATTACAATGTTCCCAGCACTTTTGCGTCACGACAAATGGAACTGTTTAGAAAAAAAGTCCCTTGTCCAATGCAGTCTTTTATCTCTTTTTCTTCTTAAAACTGGAATCAATCGTAGCCCCTTTGCAACAGCTAATTTCGCAGATTCTTTTTTTCGGCTTCATCCATTTGTCGGTACGGTCTTTGAAACAACGTATAAATTGGACAATGCGGTCGTATCTCCATTTTCACTTCGTCGTCGTTTACTTTGTAGATTACTAATTAAGCAAATACCAACAACTGGCTCTACATCTAGGGAAAGGTCTACCCTGACACCAAATTACGTATTTAATGTACTATGAGTGTATTACTCGTCTGGGAAAGGGCCCAAAAGCGCCGGCTTTTCTTGGTATCCGAGTTTAGATTCGGTTAAATATTAACGAGGCTGATCTAATTGCGACTCGAACTTTACTCGAATTCCAAACGAGGCCGGTACAGTTGGACCGTGAAGTCGTTCATTTGGGCGCTTTTGGGGTGTTCACAAAACACATTTCAGTCCAATTTTCTTCTTCTAAACGATCATCTCAAGCTTCGCGTTAAGATAGTACTAGCGTCAGATTTTTTTCTTAGGAAATCGTTCAAATTTTTACACATGCCAAATAACATATAAATAATTGTACTAAAAAAGTTTGAACGACTTTGTCTTATTAGTTTACGAGATAATAAATGTTGAAAATGCTCCCTTTTTACATGGAAGGTATAGGGAATCGTAACATTTTCACTCATATCATAGAAACTTTTCTTAGGATTTTGATGAAACAATTTGACGTTGTAATTGAATACAAAACAAAACTATTCAATTACAACGTCAAATTGTTTCATCAAAATCCTAAGAAAAGTTTCTACGATATGTGTGAAAATGTTACGATTCCCTATACCTTCCATGTAAAAAGAGAGCATTTTCAACATTTATTATCTCGTAAACTAATAAGACAAAGTCGTTCAAAATTTTTTAGTACAATTATTTATGTTATTTGGCATGTGTAAAAATTTGAACGATTTCCTAAGAAAAAAATCTGACGCTAGTACTAACTTAAGAAAGAAAAAATTGTTCGCAAATGATTCCAGATCCACGACATAAAGTAATTCCGTAAACAACAAAAACAGAAATTCAGAAATTTTGTAAAACAATGCAACAATAACATTAAAAAATTTTGTTGAACGATTTTCTAAACTACATTGTAACAAAGTCAGTCGTCAACGAGAAAAAAAAGGCTAAATTCTACAATAGCGAAATATCATTTCGCTCCTTGTGGGAATGTAAACTTTTTGAATCCGAAAAACGAAAACCGCCATCCCTTCGAGCAAGTTATGATAAAGCCTATAATAGCGATAACTTCGAGAGACATAAAAATGTAACGTAACATCCATACGAATAAGTTAACACTTCTCCAAGAAAAAAAACAAACAAACAAACAAACATCGTAAGTGAATTTCATGAGGAAAATCCGCGTCGTTAAAAGGTTCGTCGTTTACGTCGATTCGTCAACGTATCGATGGCGTGTTTTATTGGCAACGAATTTAATACGTAGAGGAACAAGATTCAAAGTCGATAAAATTGCAGTAAACCTCGTCTATGGCACGTACGAAAACGCATTCATCGCAATGAAAAAAAAAACCAATGTCCCTTTCAATCCAGAGGAATGTCCCGTTCATCTACGTACGATTTAGCACGCGCTCGCCAGCGCCATCTGCGATCGGGCTTGTTTGAGCTTCGAGATACTCGACACGACGAAACCGCGAATCGCAAGCTCCATTCGCGTTCTAATACTTTTAATTATTCGCCTCCATCATCGGTCACTGCTCAATCCCCACGACACGTCGAACCAATCGTCTTTACCGTATGAGATCACGATGAAAAAGTCAAGTGAACGAGGGTCCAACTCAAACGAAACTCGCCGACGGTGCTTCCTCGCGCGTCAAGTCTCCCAGCTCGCTTTTCTTGGCATCTCTTCGATCAAAATACATTCTAAGAATCAGTCGGGCCAGGGCCATCGATGGCCCGGGCCTTTTTTTTTTTTTTTTATAAGTACGTAGTCTCGAGCGTCTCGAGTCCCGGCGCTTAAGAAGGAAACAGCTGCTCCAGCAAGCTATCCTATGTCGGCACTTTACTGACGGCCTTGAGGAGATCGCTCTGTGCCTTGTCCAGGCCGCCACTGCCACCGCCGACGTGGTGCTGCTGGTGCTGAAGCGCGTTCTGCTGTTCCTGCTGCATCTTCGCCTGCTTCTCCGCTTGCTGCTTCTTCATCATTTCCTGCTCATCCCTTTCCCGCCTCGCTTGCTCGTTTATCTCCTTGACCGCTCGCAATTCCTTTTTAAGCTTCATCCGCCGATTCTGGAACCAGATCTTGATCTGTCGCTCCGTCAAGCAGAGCGCGTGGGCGATCTCTATTCGTCGCCTTCTCGTGAGGTAGTGGTTGAAATGAAATTCTTTTTCTAGTTCTAGGGTTTGGAAGCGAGTGTAAGTCTGCCGACCTCGGCGCCTCGGACAGCCGTTCGGACCTGAAACGTAAACGCATTTCCGTTAGCTCCTTTTTACCCTTTTTTCCCTTATTTCAAGAAAATTTAGCGGGGATGAGTAGAAAGCGTTACTTAAGCCCTTTAAAAGTACTTTCGTTGCAGGTTTACGATGTAGCCTCGTACATACCGATTGAAAGAAGTAAAAAAAAAGCTTATAACATTGTACTTGGCAAATGGAGAATTAATTCGCGCGATTTTCCACGCTCGAGTTGCAAAAAAAAAAAACAAGCGTACGTGCTCATCGGGACAAAATCAATAGGCGACTTTAAAATGAATTGAGCAGTCTCGCGCGGCGCGCATTCTTTTTACGTCGGCCTGCACCCTCCGGGAAGAGTCAAAGTCACAAATCTCAACTCTCTCCATTCCAGCTTTCTCTCCTTCACAAAAGAGTAATTCCGGATGACCGGTTTATTGCAGGGGTTGAGTGACGCGTCAGGGCTAAAAAGCGAGGCGTTAAAAAAAAAAGGAAAGTTCTCGAAGAGTCCCAAAAAAGAGTGA
The DNA here is from genome assembly GCA_022816865.1 of Zelostemma sp. ZL-2020. Taxonomy (NCBI): domain Eukaryota; kingdom Metazoa; phylum Arthropoda; class Insecta; order Hymenoptera; family Platygastridae; genus Zelostemma; species Zelostemma sp. ZL-2020. The sequence continues at coordinate 22,093 of JABFQM010001171.1, forward strand.
CTCGTCGCCCGTCGTCACGCCACGTAAGAACCCTTTACTGTCCGGCCCAACTTTCACTCGGGAAAGACGCGCGCTCGTAAACAAGGGTTCGACCGGCAATGAACTTTTTACGATGTTTAGGCCATTATCCGTGCCGCGTGCAACGCCAGGTATGTTTGCACCGCATTTTCATGGCTACAGATTATCGACTCGCCGTTTGGATCCTCAAGGTGTGAAAGAAATCGACGGGGATCATGGAAAACGAGGAGTTTATTAGCCGCGTCGAAAGAAAATCTTCCACCTTTCGAAAGGGTTGTTCCGCGTCATCATCGAGAGACATTGACCGACATTTCCAAATAAATACCGTTTTTCACGTCTCCGGATTTTCACCGCCTCACGGAAACCGGTTCGACGTTTTTTTACGAGCTAATACAAACATTGACCACCGGTTCTCAACAGATAACGAATAACGTATGGAATAATTTTAATTGGATTAAAATTTTTATACCCCACAAAATAGAATTCATGGGACGAGCTGCCGGGGACTCATTTAAGCTTATCTGCGCGCATATTACGTAGGAGAAAACTGTGAAATATGGCCTCGGGACAGTTTAAAATGAAATACATAATCGACTTTTCAAATTATCGTAAAGCCGAAGAGATGGTCAGTGATTCCGGGTGATAACAGCGATACCATGTCTCACGTGAATTCCATAATTGCGGAAATCACAAATAGCCACGTGATCGAATAATTAATAATTTACGCGAAACCTTAATCCCCAATCGAATCGATAAAAAATTTATTCCAATGATCGGCGATTTAATTAAACTGCCGTTAATACGAGACTTTCCGAATGCTTTCGAATTTCATTCCGATAAGAGAATTAATTGACGTGTAATTTGCCCGTTACGCGCTACGTTAAATTCACGGGAAAAAAGGAAAAACAAAAAGAAATTGCGCCGGTCTTCTCTATCCGGCGTAAAAAACTACCCGAACAAAAAGACCATTGTCTTCCCCGGCTGCTCGAAGACGAGCGAAACACGGCGCGTTTCGTGAAAGGAAAAAAAGAAGTGCCTCTGCGCTCGAGAAGCCCATATTTCGGTAATGTTCCCAGGAACAACGGAGTCGACATTAACCGCGTATCGTTCCGAACCGCGAGGAAAATCCCGCGGAATGCCGGGAATGCTGATATTGAATTCAACATGGCCGTTCCCCGAGAGAATGTGCAATGAGCGTGCGCGCGTGTGTGCGAGTGCACGAAACTCCAAAGGGGGTGGATCGTGTGTGTTACCCTGGCAACCGGAGGGGAAACCATTTCGCCCCGCGGAGCCGGCTTGAACGGCGAAATCTCGCTCGAACGCATCGCTTTCTGGCACAAAGTTTTCGACGAATTCAAGGGTCCGCCCGAGCGCGAGTTACCTTGGACCCGTTGCCATTTTCATGCAAATCAAAAGGCTCTTAATGGCCTTTCTCGATACGAGAGCTCCTCCGAAATGTTTTACGGCCATTTTTGTACGCCGTTAAATTTGCCATCGCGGGCTAATTTTTCCGGGAGGGCAGAGAGCCCGAAAAAAAAGGAATTAATCGCCTTCAATTGAAATCGGGCAAGATTTATCGTGCCCGGAAACGTTAAAATTGGGCTTTCTTTCCTCGACATTTGGGGCCACCCCAAGTGCGTCTGCGAACGAGGACGGAAGCGGAGGTCTGCGCCTAATTGCGGCTGTATATTAAGTTTAATATCTCTGCCT
>JABFQM010001172.1:0-23811 GCA_022816865.1 Zelostemma sp. ZL-2020
TTTTAAACTGATTATACGTGTATTTTATTTTGGAAAAGCCAATTTATAATTCTTCATAGTAAAAAATGGTGTGTTCAATTTTCATATTTCTGATGACCTGAACGGTTCACTCAAATTTTAATGTCAATTTTACGTAAATTTAATACGTTGAGTGATATTAAGATTTTTACGAATCTTCACAGACGAATGTTGAATATTTAATACAAAAATATGAGCAAGGACTTTTCTTAACACAAGAACACACAAATTTTTACTATGCAATTTCTTTTACCTGGTCCCTTGGATTGAACAAGAGGTATATGGAAGTCTCTACAGCAGTTGCAAATATTTCCTTTACACACACAATGTTTATTTACACTATCTTGGGCTTGTTTCGCCAAAGGTAAGGTTGCACTCGAACTATTTTGCTGCTTTACATTTACAGCCCGCACGGCTCGTTGTAATGTAACTTCATCGCGGTCTGTAAAGTAAACAAGATGACATTAATTTTATCAATTATACTCGAATTGATTGAGTAATTATTGTCTCTCGTAACGATTTCAAATCATCTGAAGTAATAATATTTCTTTTCGCAGATCCTTACCTATGACTCGTGCATAAGCTGCAAAAGCGATGAGTAGAAATATCAGGAGCAATTCAAAAAGTGTTGACAGGCGCATTTTTTTATTCTTTCCTGTTCCTATTTAATGGAAACAGAAGTAGGTTTCATTATTAAAATGTTTCGTAATTCAGGTATGTTATTCTTGTCAACAAATTCAAAACATTTCTTCAATTCAAAAAAACTTATTTTTCAAGTGCACGTAGAAATATTTTCATGAAACAAATTTTGAATTTTTTGTATGCAAATATTTATTAATTCATGGTTTTTTATGTTATTTGTTCGTTGTTTTTTTTGGTGCTGCTCCAGAGTGAAATGAATGAATTTTTTATAAACCCGTCTTGAAATACTTACAAAAAAATTTGAAAAATATTTTTTTCCTAAATAACTTGACAAAAAAACACGGAAACATTTTTAATAAACTGATCCAATATCACTTCACTGAAGCTTGGGCGAATTCAAAATTGAAACCTTTTTGTTACCATGCACTAAAAGTGAGAAAAAATATTTGATTTAAATTTTACGAAAATTGTATCGAAGTATTTCCGAAATGAATATCAATACATTCATAAATAGAAAACAAATATTGTATGATGATTGGTTATGCTTAAAAAAGTTTTGAAAAATACTTCATGGGTCGTGAACATTTTTTAAAGTATGAGGTTTTTATTCTCTGTAAACGATAATTATTTCCAGCAGTCGAAAGGGCCACTTTTGCAAGACACAACAGAAATCCGACATAACACGGAAATTTCTCGACTGAGACCGGTTGACCTACATCACGGTTACGGTCAAAGACGTTGCCTTTAAGATACAATCAGTTTGTTCACCGCGTATCTATATGAAATCACATAGCACAAAATGGTACCTTACATTTAAATAAAGAAGAGGAGATTTTGACCGTCCGAGAAGGAATTTTGTGATTTTTATAAAAAATATTATTAATGACGTCTTCTCAATTTTCGAGAGCAAAAAATGAAATTTAAAAAGTTATTTTACACTAAGAACTTAATTATAATAATTTTGATTACATTACTGAATTTTTATCAAAGTAATTGTTTCTGATTGACTTTATACATTTTATGAACTCGTTGAATAAATAGTAATTTACTATAAAGATAAGCGTATTTTTTGACGACACTTGTGGTTGTAATGTTTATAAAAATAGTTATGTTTTCCAATATTATGGTCCATGTATACATTGTACATAAAAACATATGACAAAATTTAACAATTATTTACGTTACGTGTGAGTATTTATGTTGTATACGTGTATCATGCGTGCATTTGCATGATTAATTTTTGAAGGCAGGACGATGTCCATCAAGTAAAATCAATTAATAGATTCAATAAAAAAGTAAAATTTTCGTTATCTTCGTTACCCAAACTTAAACTTTTACTATTCTGAGTTCAATAACATAAAATTGTATTTAAAAAATTATTGAAATCGAAGTTCTTATGTGCATGCATATTATTTTCAAAAAAATATGTGGATATTATAATGAGTCTTAATTTTTGGAATGTAAATGCTTAGTACATATTACTTTCACGCAATTTTTGTATGAAATTTACACAAATTAATTACGTACATAATGGATTCCAATATTAAGGCAGAACCAGATAAACTCTAATCTTTATAAAGATATATGTGAAAAATTTGAAATTTCCCGTAATGATATATACTTATACTTTTAAATAAGAACCATTAATTTGTTGGAAAATTCAGGTGTATTGCCAAATTTCCGTTTACATATTGAAACGTACGTTCAAAACTCGTATCATCCTTTTGTACTACAAAATTAATAATACGATTCAAATTCCTAATTGAATCGCAAATAATGTTTAGCTCCATTTTGAAGTATGCGCCATAAAAATTTTTCATACGTAAAATTTATCTGGAGAAATACATGGACAAAACAATAAATCACCATTATAAAATATACAGACAAAACTAGTAGTTATTCCAAAACGCAATTCTTGGTACTTCCAAAAGTTTAAGTAAAGAGAAAAATGAAATTTTCATATGACTTTTTTCAATTTGACATCCAAAATCTATAAATTTTTGGCGATTATTTTCATGTCAATGCTTCAGATTGCACTGTACAAAAATAAAATAAATTCAAAAAATCAAGATACGTTGTTACATTTATAATATGTTTCGTCACTCACCGTGACTCAAAAATATTCCATTCAGATCTTGACAACAACTGAAAGCAAAACTTCTTCACGTCACCCTCAAACTCTTTTTCGACTCTTAATCTTACGAAGGCCGATGTCCAACTGAAGATGATACTCAGCTCCTTCCCCCAAATGCTTACATGAAAAGTCGGTCAAGCCGCCACCACCATTACTCATATTAAACCTCAGTGATTATTAAACATTCTAATACGACCTAGGCAAATGTAAAACCGGAACTACCAATGGATAATTTTTCTTTTCAATGTCATTAATCATTCTCACTCAACATTATTCGACTAATTGAATAATTTACAATGATTCAGCATCGGTAGAATAAACCTACATTAAGCTAAGAAAAAAGTTCAAAACAATAATTTTAAAATGGAATTAAAACAACTCAAGATATCAATCATTCTCTTAATTTATTTTCACTTGTTTGCAAGTATGTCATTGTACTGCGTACATTTTTTTCGCTCGATTTGATTCTCGTTATAATGTACATTCAACCTTTCCAAGTTCAAGTTCGTAAATAAAATACAAACACAATCTGAGAAATTGTTTCCATACTTTCATAATTCAACATTGCTTTTGTTTTAACTTTTAAATGAAAGTACGAAGTATCTATTCTACAAATAACAATTACATTTTCTATTCAAATCGTTTATTTCAGATCTTTTTGTAATAATAACTGAATATTTGACGGACACATTTTTATCATCTTTATTTCAACATCACATGTGCAAGTTAACTGTACAATTTTTTAAGTTGATTGCTTTATCTGTATATTGATTTTACTTTTTTTTAAATAGCAATCATGAATTTATTTCTCACAATCAGTACTGTTTAAATAACAAGAAAGCCAAGAATTAAGTTAAATAAAATAAAGTGAAAAATGACACTGAAATTTTCAATTTGATCGCCTGACTTTACTGTTTAACTCAGCAAAGATGAAAATCCGAAAGAATCGTGTTTTGGTGATCGAAGTTATCCTTTCTCCGGTTAGTAGGTCAAAGAAAGTGGCCAAGTGGTTTACCTTGGCTTAATAATTGTTCCGCTATTCATCGGAATTCTTAACGGAACACGATCAGTACAGGCACGACTGGCGAAAGACAGGCATGGCGACACTGCAAGAATTACGATTATTGAATTCAATTTTACTCGTTCATTCGTCGTAATGTCAAAAAACTCATCATCAGAATATAAATCGATACTCTATATATATTTTGTACATTTAAAATTCAACATTCAATACAGTAATTAGTAATAATATTCTTTACATTTTAATCAATGATAGGATCAGTTTACGAGGAAACAATTACCAAAATATTTCATATATGAGCATATATTGAAATATTGAAACTCCCTCATTATTAAAATATTTATATTTTTAATTATCTTAATTATATTGTGAACATTTGATACCAACTAATAACAACAAACATCTTATTGTAATTTTTCAAGTACAGTCAGTTAACAAAATCTATTCAAAAAAGTCTTTGAAAAATCGTTAGATTTTTGTAAGAATTGACTAAAAGTTATAATTTCCGACATTTTTAATTCTTGAATATGCATACCTTAAAATCGATTGATTTTTGAAAAAAATGCAATAATAATTTTTGATGTGAAATGAACCAGAAAACAAATTATTGCTATTCAAATTCGTTGATGTAAGTTTATCAATTTGAGGATAATAAACAAATTGAGCGCATACTTTGTGATAATAAACCGAGTATTCTGATTCGGAAGTCAAATTTTATAACAATCTGCAAGATTTACCAAGTTACTTATCTCAGGTGACCTCGTATGTATGTACTTGCCATGAAAGTGTCGCTGGAGCCTGGATCACGTGGCGAATGTTCCCGTATGGAACCCAGCCCCTCCCCTGCAATTAACATTGACGAAGATTTACCATTTCCATTAAATAGTTACTTGCTTGCCCACTAATTCAGTTCAATTTCGAAAGTAGTAATTTGCAAATTATTACTCCCGTGATTAAATAAGTATAGACCGAAATTATCTGAAAAAGTAATGTTTTTTAAATGGTGAAAATATTGAGTGATTCTAAGGAGAATTATTTGTAATCGATTTAAGGGGAGAGGAGGGTCAAAAAGAATTCGTTCAAACAATAAATGAAAACCACCCTAATGGATATATACCATATGACCGGCACTGATTTTAGTTTATTCCATGAATAATCATAAAACTTGTTAAAAAAGGAAATTTATACTGAAACTCGTTCGATCAATATTAATCGTGTTTTGTCAATTATTCAAATAAAGACAATGTAAATATTTCTTTTAGAGCAAAACTCATTTGCTAACAATAGTTTTTTTTATTCTGTGAAAAGGTTACTTCGTGCGTGATGGAAATATTCTGTTTCTGAAAACAGTTTCATCTCGTTAAATCAAAAAATTATTTCGTCCACATCAGCTATTGAATTTCAACTACTGTAAATAAAGTTTTTATTGTCACGTGCATAAAGACGTGAAACGACTCTATGGAACAGTGGTTATTGTATATGATACGTTGAAAATTCGAATACTATATAAATTTAAACTGTGATTGCAAACAATTTTTGCAGCAAAAAAACACCAAAGTTTGCTATTCAATTAGAAATTTTCGTCGGAAAAATAAGTTGGAGAAATAATTGAATGGTTTATGATGAATATTAATAGATACTGTATGAATTTTACTAAAACGAGACAATTCAGCAATTTTGACATCCTATTTTCTACAAAGAATTATTTCCGGGCTAATCATCGCAAAAGTTTGAAAATTACAAGTTGATTTTGAAGAAATAAAACCTGAATAACATCAGAATAAAAACAGATGAAATTGATTTTTTTTAAATTCAAACAAGTGGCTTTAAAATCCGAATAAGAGTCCTGAATTGCATAATTTATACTTTATTTAACTTCGTTAAGAATGTGAGCAATTTTATCGAAATCAAAAAAGAATCAAATTGAAACTATAATAAAATTAAGTTTATGTAATTCAATATTATAATACTAAGTGCAGGTACAGTTCAATGGAAATACCGTCAACTTTTTAATCAGATTATATTATCCTAATTTTCACCGGATGTAATTTGATTCGTACTAGAAGACTGCTCGAGTTTAATTTCAATAATTACGTAATTTTATTGGCATTTTAATCATCCTCTGACATTTTTCATATTTAATTGCACTTGTTATCGCATCTCATATCGATTATCGCGCTAGCAATGGGAGAAATGTGCATTTTAGTCCGGATATCGAAAATCTAATTTAATATTCAACGGCAATAGAAAAATGACCAGAGCACAATTTATTTTCAATCTATATTTTCAGAGTTATTCAATTTACTGGTCTGTGTATTTTTCTCATTCAGGATTCAATTTCATTGAATTGATTATGAAAGTTTGAATAGATTTTTCCCAATTGCAATACACGATTCTTCATAGAATATTATTTCAGTGGGTTTTTATTGCAATTTAGTATATGTTCTATCTTACTTCTAGCCGATTAAATTGTAATTTCATTAAAATTTTGTTTAGATTTCATTAAGACATATGATTTGTTGTAATTGTAAAGTTTTAACCGTACATAATTGCAACTCTTTATTATTTTATTCCAATTCTTAAAGAGTTTCATTTGAATCTGGAAATCTTTCGCAGTTATTAACACTTGAAAAGTGATATTTCAAGCATTGCAATTCATATTGTGAGCCATACACAGTATGTTGTAGACCGTATAATAATTTATAGTATGATTCACAGTTAATGCAAATTTATATCCCAATATTTTCATGCTGTCGTTTTTCTCAGTCAATTCCGTTTGGAGAATTTAATAATTTAGTTTCATTTTTTGTAAACGGAAGAACCCAAAATTTCCTGGAAAAATCGATTTTCGGAACTCTCAAAATTTCTGGAAAATCTGAACCCGACAGAACCTGAATTACTGGGTGTCAATTATTTCGCGAACCCGCACACCCTAAATGATAAATGTGTCAAATGCAGCCTAGGAGCACAATATACATATTTTATATAACGCCTACTCTCTAAAACTGAATCAGTGAAATCTACTGACAATCAATGGAAGATTTATAATTGTTTATCAATAAATTGTCACTGATTGTTCGTGAATTTTACTGATTCAGTTTTAGAAAGTAGATCCAGTGAACTTTACGTACCATTTCGACAAAAATTTGGAAACAAATGACAAAATGTTGGCACATTTGATACATCAACGTTCTAGTTACAGTAAACTCTCGTTTATTATTATTCCAAGTGACTAGTAATTCAAACAACTTGTTTATTTTACAATTATTTATTTTATAGCACCTTTGTTCTAAGAAAAATAACCGAAAGTTATTAGTGAAATAACGAGAGTTTTTAAAACAAGCGAGAGTTGAAAAACGAGAGTACACTGTAATTTTATTCATATCACTTAATATTTAAACAACATAATGATCATAAGATAAGTTTGTATAACAAAACAAGCAAAGTTTCCACATTTTATCAATTGTATTTTTACACTTCTTATCAAAAGTTTATTGCAGATATTTTTAAGTAGCCAATCGAAATAATTTCATCTAAATCAACAAACAATTCGATCGAGTGGTAGATATGCTTTCACATAATGTAAGTATTTCCCGTCCCAAATTCAAATTCGTTACGTGTAAATGAATTCTTGAAGTAACAAAAAAATTTGAGGATTTTTTGGGTTTGTCTGTTTATTGGATTCATGATCTCAATCTCTTTTTTATAACAACTTTACAACTGAGTAAACAAATTCAAAACGGTCAATTCTTCTCAAACGTGATATCGTCATTCGTTGTTAGCTTATAAACAAACAACGATACTTATAGGTGAATTGATTCATTTTGGTTTCATTAAAGTTGTTGGAAATCTGTGACAATAAAAGCATTTTTAATACTGTCAATATTTATTCAATGGTAGCGAGTTTTATTGCAACTACTTATGTCATCACAGTTTTCATTTTGCATCAATTTATTCTGTTCAGATAAAAAATGTTAACAGTTCTTATCAGGACAGAATTGGGTGCATAAAGATTTGTCTAAAACTATACCAGTTATGATTTGTCGAAAACTCATGGAATAATAAACAAAGAATGAATTTAAATTTCGGCAATAATCACAATATATTGTGATTCACTAAGATCAACAATTTAATGATTATAATATAATTTTCTTCCACTTTATTTGAAACTGATAAACAATTTCGCCTGAGCATATTAATAACGAATATATTCCCAGAAAAAAGTTACCGACGTCACGAGATAACCGACATTCTAAAAAGTCTGAGTTAAATTTGATCAATGTTCAAGATATTGATGCCATGTTAATTCGAGTCTCTTGACGTCATTATCTCTAAAAGTACTTTTTTTCAAGTTTTGGACGTACGAGGTCCACAAAACGGATTCAGGTATTTTAGTTCGGTATTTAGAACCTGCTGCTAAAAATTTGACATGAATAAGAAATCATATCAAATTTTCTCTTCCTCAGTCGAGATAAAGAGCCACTGAAACTGATAAAAATGTAGTACATTTTGTTTGCAGAAAAAATGTCACAAGAGAAACTCTACACCATTGCAAACTTGGTTCCTCGAAGAAATTAATTTGCTATTTTCAAGTCAACTAAAATGCGATCTTTGATTAAGACAAAGCGAGATTGACAAAGAGAGGAGATGTAATTATAATAATTAACAAACTCGAAGCTATGGAAAAATATTGACTTTGTGTGAGAAGGATATGCAGCATGAAGAATGTTTTCCAGAACAACGTAAAAACATGAAATGTTATTCTTTTGTTAACATAATCTTAATAATTATGTTTGTGCTACTTTAATGCGCAATAAACACTCCAATAAGACGTCGGAAAGGATTTTAGCATTACAAAAAGTTGCATCCTCAGTATGCAGTTAAAACTGTATTGAAAAGTAAATAAATGCACAAACGGACGGTAAAACCCAAATTGATTCCGAAACTTTCAAGACCGCAACTTTCTCTTCATGTTTGAAATAGTGAAATGACATAAAAAAGGGAAAATAAATTCAGTAATTTATTTTTCCTTTTTCTTCACGAGCCTTAGATTATGATCTATTCCCCTTTCGGGTCGATCATTTTTACGATTCTAATTTTTCATGACATAAAAAGCAAGTGAATCGAAACATCACCAATTCAAATTTTTCAATAAACTCTCTGTCCGAGAGGAATTTTTCGACTTATAACGCCATGAAATAATGTAATGCCGAATTAAACTCTGTAATTTTATTCCGAAGCGAGAAAGGAAAGCAGTGAAAGTATCTATTTAATTCATGAAGAATCAATTGCTAATGAATTTTTTAACGGATCGCGGATTGTGCTTTTTCAGAAAAAATATCAGCGGTTTACAAATTTGCATAAATGTATGGAAAAACATAAAAAACAACAAAGAACAGTGAAAACGCAAATACTAGTCGGGCCGACTTTCTCGAAGGGGGTCACCCGGTAACCCAGATGAGGTTCCTTGCCCGTTGTTCATAATCGACTGGCGGGGTATCCCTGATATGGTCGTCTCAACCAATCCTGCCGTTACTTTTCAAGCGAGTCATCCGATGTGAGACGCATACCCGGCATCAAGCCAGATTTAAACTTGTTCCTTGCCGGGTAGGATCTTCCGCAGGGACCGCGACTTCCGCTGATCCTTTTCACTTTGGCAGTTGTCTCTGGGCCGGTCTCGTGCTCCTGGCGTTTGAATTCGAATTCGAGTCCAAACGCCATTCGTGCATACGTTTATATTTTTACAACAACCGACATCATGGCTTCGAGATTTCATGTCCTCTTTATCCTCTTCGCAACCATTGTTGCTGTCTCTTCTGCTGGATTGCTCGGTGAGATGTTATTCAAGAAAAGTGATCGCGTTGAATCGTGATACTTCAGTGAAAATCGCTCTTGACAATATTAGTTCGTTTTTTGCATGCAACATTTGTCAAGAAAAACCGCAGGCTTTTGATAATCGTACGGTACCTCGAAGCTTATGGGGCAAACTAACTTCGGAATCAATTAATTTGTGCTAACTAATTCGACCGGTATTTATCTTAGAACTCAGTTGGGCCGCGTTATCGATAATAGACTCTGTGACGAATTGCGAAGAGAAATCAGAGATAAATTAATATTCCGTTTTGTTGCCTTCCTATTTATCGTCCAGTATTGTGTCACGAGTGTAAATTGATTCGATATTTATAGATGTATAATTGATAAATAAGTCCTCTAAATTCTCTCAGCGATACCGTGGAAATTTGAATAATTAACTGAAAACGTTCGAGCGTATCTTTTCAAAGGTAATATTTTTCACTGAAATAATTCACGTTTTCATTGATTCAAGCGTAAATGAAAAACGTTAAAATCATACTCGTTGAATATTTAGTCTATATTTTGGATAAATATTTTGTTGGGTATCTCTTTTGTTCCATTATTGTATCAAATTATTTGTCTCTGTGTTTTTTAGCACAATGTAATGGAGGTTTGAAGCTATTACCATTTTACGTTATCTGATAAATAGGGAAATTGATGTACGGAAAGTGAGGCGATGGCTGAAAATGACAGACCATTTCCTTGCCCCCGTGTATTAAAATGTAATTGGATAATCACGTTTGATGTCGAACGATTTCCTACCTCGGCGAAGATGTCTTGTGTCCTATAAAATTAAGAAAGTCACGTCATTAGAAATCTTCGACACAACGACCCACATAGAGTACAATTTGTTTACAGCTTATGAATATTTTTTATGGTATCGTCAACAATGTTTACCGATGATTCTTTACGCAGCATGCATAATAAAATTATTCACTTGTTTGAAAATACTTGATTTGTTGAAAACAGAAAGTTTATTCTCCTGGGATCTACCAAATTCCGAGGCTCGTTCAGCACCGCAATCCAAATGTCTCTGTCAAACTTCAGGATGTCTATGTTGCGTAGACTTGAATTTGACTTCGTCCATAGACCTCGGTGGACCAGCGTGCGTTAACATCAATCAGCGAGAAGGAAACGTTACATTAAACTTGAATTATGGTGACAATCCGGAACACAATGCTACAATTAAAATTGGTGAGTTTCCATTTACGTGAAATCGCCATTACCCAAAGGCCTCATTTGAACGTAAAATATAAAACAGTTATATACCTCGAAAGTAACACGCCACGAGGAAGAGATTTTTTCTCGCTTGAGGCACGAGTGAAAACAAGCAGTGGAAAAAAGCGTCAAGTTCCACTTTTGAAGAAATAAAACCGTTGACACTCTGGGCACATTTCTAGCACGATTGATGCTTTCAAAGTGACTGTAAATGTTAAGTCATTAACATAAGTTTCTAATGAAAATACTCGAGCAGCAATCAACTCTCGGGACCAGCGTCGTAATGGTAGTCGGAAAAAGTAATATTTTCTTCGTTGCACTTGCACATTTTCCCATCGAAAATCTTTAAATGTTTTCAAAATGATTGATTACTGCCGTATCTGCGTAAGTAGCCTCTCTATGATAAATTAAGCGGCAACGTGAAGGTACTATAAAGATGCAGCTTACTTTCCTTAATCGTGTTTCACGTCTCGGGTTAACGACCAAAAAAGCCTTACTTCGAGCCATTAAGTATTCTCGAGTTATCAGAAGGTACATGGAGAATAATGGCGTTGCGAAAGCATTAAAAAAATTCTTAAAAGTTTGTCAAATATTTAACTATGCAATTAAAAGACTGCATTCATGCCTTTATTATTTCCCGATAACGAAAATTGCGACTACGTCAACGGCAACCTTTTATGTTCTTTCACAGCTGATGCAGCTAATAAGCCGACATGCATGAATTTACTCTCGGATTTAGCGCAGATCTGCGCCAAATTTGAGTCACTGAAACAAGCGGAATTGGGTCACAACGGGTGCTTGGTTATAGAGCCGGCGCTCTTGGGTACTCCACAAGCAACTTATCCTATAGGTTGTTTCAACTTTAATAACGAAGTTCGACAGATCGATGCATCGTAAGTATTGAACGTTCGTCAAAATTTCATTATTCAGGGGAACGATATGTCAATTTGCATAATGAAAAATGCTTTTTGCTGAATATGAATGATATGCATGCTAAACATGTTTCGCGTAGAATCGTGGAGGTGCCAGAGCCCAGTGACCCTTCACCCGATGAAAGCGAAGATGACTTAAACACCGACGAACTCATAGCAGCTGTATCTGCCAGTGCTGAAAAAGGGATAGCTTTATTTTCGCAATGGTTGGGTTTGAATCTCAATCCAAAGCTAAATCTCACGACCCGACATGGCAACAGGGAAGAAGATGACGAAGAAGAAGATGATGATGACGATGACGATGACGAAGAGGAAGAAAAAGAAAAGAAGGAAGGACAAGTCCAAGGAAAAGTAGTAGAACCGACGAAACTGGAAAACAGTGAAAATAAAACTGAGCAAAGCATTAATGGCCAGACTGCAAATGTCAACGCTTCTTCTCACAGAATGTCTCGTACAATGCCCGAAGACAAGACGGAGGAGATTCGATTTAAACAGCTTCTTAGTGCCCAAGACAATATTATCAGACACTCCGCTACAATCGGGCAAAAAGGCACTACAAACTTTGTGTACTCGAAACCGGTACAAATTTCGATACAGAATTCTCCCAGCTCGCAAAAACAGGCTAATCAACTGGATGCCGAACAACTTACCGTGGTGCCACGTGAATCCAGAAGAGGTGGTCGAGCTTACAATATTCACCAACACGTCAACGAGGTTTGAGACCCGTTGATTCGACGTTTCCTACGACAGAGAAAAACGATATTTAGAGCAAAGTTTAGACTCTAATTCAGTTGATTCAATTCTTGTTTTACAACTTTTAATGAACTGCGAAAAGCTACGCAATTCTGTCACTAATTAAAATTATTTATTGTTTCAAGAATACATAATAGTTATAAATGTTCGGTTGAAATTATTTTCAAACAAGGATCATTTTTTAATCAGTTACTTCATTTTAATACGTCGATGCTTGAATGGACACATCTTTTTTGCAATTCTTATTTTTTAAATGGAATACTAAGATTAATTATTAATTATTTTGTACGTGTACTGAAATTTTGTACAATATAATTCAGACGAACGAAAAATAACCCTGGTTAATATTCATTATTCCAATACAGATAGGGCTGTGTTTCTAAGCATCATGTGCTTTGTATACTTTATTAATGAAAAATATTAACCATTAATTCAGCATTTCACATAATTTAAGTGCTGACCAAAAAAGACATTGGCCCATTATTTTTCACGCATTTTATGAAACCTTGTTAAAATTTTCATTGACGAGTGAACTTTTTACGAATATATATGCAAATTTTTACGTAGGTAACAAATCAAGTTGCAAACTAAATTTTGTGTTCTCTTGTCTATGAAAGTATTAAGTATCATGTATTTTTAGTTTCATTGCACGGCAGTTCAAAGCACTTTAAAATACCTACTTTATTCTGTTTGGGACTTCGGGAAAAGGCAAAATCTCTCTCGTATACTCTTGGTGAAAGCGAATATGTTTTAAACTGCATTAACAAAGTTTTAATTTTCAATGTTTCGGCGATAAAGTGACAAATGAAATTCAAGTGGGCATTCTCAATTCTTGCAACGGAAACTTTTTTTCATTAAAAACAATTACGCAAATGGAGTACACAGTGTTTTATGAAAATAAATTTATGTCATGCTCACTTATAAGCAAAATTAGTATAACTGCTATTGTTTCAACAACAAACAATGAAAGTGGCAGAAATGTGTGTTACAGCCAAAATTTATGTAATCTAAAATGCATATCATTTTATCATTTAAAAATTAAATGTAAGTTAATTTTGGCTGTAAGGGACGTACTATTATTTGAAAAAGTTAATTTATCAAATCGATGTTTCAGACAACACTCATAGCTAAAAATAATTTTCAATGTTAATCGTAATCACGTTTTTCCCAGCCATGTCCATTACTGGGACATTCGTGCTTCCAACTACTTAATTGCACGTAATTAAAAAACTAATTACAACTGTACAAAAACAAAAAATGCAACTTGTTCTTAAGAGAATTCTACATTGTTTACGAAAAGAACAGAACCTAAAAAGTTATTTTTCACTTAGAAATCAGCGTTTGAATTTCGAATTTTTGCTTAGGTGGTCCATCTTTTATTTTTCCTCACAGCCAAATTGAATTGCACGTAATTTTCATCTAAACTGAAAGGACCAATTTACATTGAGTCAATTAATTCTCATTATCGATCATATCGGAATTTAGAGTTTTGGCAAAAATGCTATGCTTTTATAGAAAAAGATCACGCTCTTATAGATTTTAAATTTTTTGTTATCGTCATTTAAATTAAAAGTTTACTGGGTCTCGTAAATTTTTCCATTTAACGATCGTTCTTTTCATGATCGTGTTAAATTTTTCCAAAATGACATGGAAAATCTCTCGTTTTCAGTTTTGTAAATAACTTTTCAATTTTACGAGATCTAGTGAACAAAAGCTTATAATATACCACGATAGTGAATATATGAATTATGTTTTTAGTTGAAGTGTAAAATTAATGTTAAATACATGAAAAGATATTGGTAGATCAATTTGGTGACGTAGAAGTACGTTAGTATAACATTATAAAAATTTGTGTGCTAAATTATTTTATCTAGATAGAACGAAAACGTGTTGGAATATTGGATTATTTTCAATCGTATTGTGGTAATTCAAGATAAACCTGTTGAAAGAAATATCAGAAATGTTAAAAAAATACTTGGAGAAAAAAATATTCCGTGAAGATTTCCCCAACGTTTGCAAGTGATCAAATTCGCATTATTTTCAGGACATTTCCAGAGATTTTTTCAATAAAATCCTCAATAAATCTTGATGGTTGATCAATTGAAGTAAAAAAATTTCCCAATCATTTCATGTTTGTCATCAATGTGACGAATTTACAAATTCTTGTATCCATCGTTATAAATTATTCTACTGTTGACTAAAGTACTTACCATTTCTTTTTATTAAGTCCCGGAAAACCAGCGCTCATTGGTCTCAATGTTCACTACATAACAAAAATAATCTGTGCGTCGGGAAATGCAGGTTGGGTAAAATGAATGAATTTTACATTTTTTAATTCTCATTTTTATTTTAGTATAAATGTTTTTCGCCTCGCCCTGATATGTCATGTTTAACAATATATCCAAGTTTTTCTGTGTAAAGTTTCAATAGAGACTATAAAATTGGTATTAAAATAAAATATTTGTTGATTATACAAAATATTACTCATTTTTACAATATAAAAAGCTAAACGTAACAATAATTGTTTTGGGTATAATCTTTGGAAGATATCTGTTGTAGTCTATAACTTAATTATTCGATTCCTACAATAAGCGATTACAAAGTCAATTTCAATGTCGCTTTGATATTGTAATATTCATACCTGCAAGAACGTTGGAAATTCATTTCGCATTAATCTTGGCACTGAAAATAAGCAATCTTTTAAAAAAAGAATGAACGTTTCCTCGGTGATATTTCATGAATATTGATTTTTAAAAAAACCTGAGTCATCGTGCGTGACTCAATCTTTTTACAATAAAACTCGGGCCTTGAAAAATGATTTTCAAAAGCGACCAAATTTGATTACTAGCAATGTTTTCTTCATCGACACATGACTCCGTAGAAGTCCTGCGATGTTTTTGGCAACTCTCAAACTTCTCAGCGAAATATTGCAATCATCGAAAGTAAATGATATTCAAATGGAAAGCCTCATTTTGAATAATTCATAAGTTTTAAAATGTCTGTGTTACCTCAAATGAACTGATCGACTTATGAAACTATGCTAATCATGATTTCAACAAGATTCAATTACAATTTTTACAAAGCCCGACACGTGCATAGAACTTCAAAGTAAATAATCTCTTCAATTGAAAATTGAATTGATTCTTATATTCGAACAGTAAAGAAGTAAATAAAACAAAAGATAGGTACTGACATTGTTCGGAAAAGAACATTGTGTAACACAGAAAATTCAAAGTTTCTTACGCGTTTGCATTAAAAGTTCTGTTACTTTATACGGAACCAAAAGTTGCAACGCAACTCATTGTTTTGGATGGAAGAAAGAAAATCTTCGAACAAAGAACAAACTTCGTTTGGTATGAGACCGTAGATCATTAAAGTGGTAGAACCACGAGTTGAGTTCGTTAAACAATTAATACTCGTTCTGGAAATCAGTAGATCGGAAGCTAATTATGAATTTCCATTCTTAATAATACGGACCGGCTGAATTTTTCATCCTCAACTATGAATAAACTCCTTGGATGATTAAGAATTTTGTTCTACTGCAGTTGATGTTATAAATCTTTGTATCGCGCAATGCAAATGACTGTTATGAAACTGTTAAAAACCTGTTACGGGAAACATTTCAATTCGCATGATAACTTCCGTTGACCGAAACTACCGGTTGCGTGGAAAAGTCGCGTTTTTTTTTCGAAACTCTTCGCCCAATGTGCAAGACAACATCTCCTGTTTTCACAGCCTTAAACTCGGCTATCGCTTCGGCATGAGTCATGCCGTGCAAAGGCTTCGAGTTTATCGATAAAATTTCATCACCTATAACAGAAACAAATGTCCCAAACCACCATCGAAAAAGAACGTTCCATTTTTACTCAATAAGACAATCTTTACCTTCTTTAACCGCGCCTAAATCGGCAGCTTGTCCATTGGGAAAGACGGTTTTCACGTAAATCCCCATGGTTCCTCGGGGACTGTCAATACCGCCCACGATACTGAAGCCCAAACCTTTGAGGCCGGGTCCTTTTTGAAATCTCGCCGTCAAAATGGTAAATGAAGCGCGAGCTTTTCCTGGCCTTGGTAGTGTGCAGAAATGAGATTCCTCTCCCTCTGTCATTTCATCGATGTCCTCCAATTCTGAATCTGTGTTTAAACCTTCATCCGCATCCTGCACATGCTACAAAATTTAACTCTCATTAATAATGAAACCAATTTTCAATAAAGCAAATTTACAATAAAACTGTCTTTTACAACGTGGGGATAGAAAGTGCGACGTTTCATGCCTGTAGAGCGTGTGCCACGTGGGAAATTCCCGATCGACGACGGAATTACATTTTTACACTAGTGCGGGAAAGTAAAACTATGCTGGAAAATCGGTCTTCTCTTTTCAATGCACGTAGGCATTCTATGTTCCCGTACATGCGGAACTAGCGCCACCAAACGTGGTTACTGGTTAATCACAACTATACATTGCCCATGAGACACACGCTCTACAGGCGTATAGAATGTCGCATTCTTTCTATTCCTTCGTTGCACAAAGTATCGTGTGCTACGAGTGGGGAAAGGCTACTTATAGCACAATATACTATATACAATATACAATATAAACATGTGATTCGGTGTTAAAAACATGCGTAATATTACGCCGCGCATATAAAAACGAACGCTTACACTGATATCTGCCGAAATTGGAATGTCAGCCACACTTCGACTGGCACCTCGTCTCGTACTTTTTCCGCCGGAACTTTTATCCGTGCCAAAACTAGAAGGACCATCGGATAACTTCTTCAAAGCACTAGTCGGACTGCCAGAGCCGCCAGCATAGTTCAAGACTTGACCATTGACTCTGAATTCAATAGACTTCTTTCGTGATGTCACTCTCGGAATGTGAATTTCTTCGAAGCATGCATCTCTTTGATACATCGAGTGAGCATTTTCAGGCAAATGCATACACTCGGGGTCTTTTTGCCGAGTCGAGTTTGATTGAGCGAATCGAGCGCTGTGTCTCCTGTAGTAAGAGCCGTCGTTATCTTTCGCCGGCAAAGTTTCGTTTCTGTAAAAAGGAAAAAAAAGCGAGATCGTAGCAGCGAAAAAATGGACATCGTTCCATCGCTATAAAGTTCGAACAATTTTACCTGCAGTCAGTCTGGAAGTGCAAATTTTCATGAGAGTGGGTTTGTTCGTTGCTCTGCGCTTTTTCGGAATAACTTCGTTGCCGTGCATGATTCGTTGCTGAAGAGCGTCGTGAGCATTCGTTTGGAAAAGATTTGGAAAAAAAGATGCTTTCGTCGGGCTTGCTTCCATCCGTCTTATCGAGAGCCTGCGATAATTGCAATTGAATCGATATGAAGCGAACATTTATATATTTATAAATGAAAGCTGTATCGCTACATCTATTCCATTATTGCAATTCTGTGGCTTCTCTCGGAACAACAACTTTTCAATAACTGAAGTTCTTGAATTATCATGATTTTAAGATGCAAATGATTCTTTATGACATGGAATATGATCACGAATATTCATAACATTTCTAGAATTATTATACTTTTCAGTAAAAATTGTTGAAGTTGAGAGGTTCTAATAGCAGTAAATGTAAATATTTTCGACACTTCTTGAATTAAATTTTACGATCCCAATTAAACTCCTTTGTAACATTTTTTGAACAACTTCAAACTTTAAAACATGACGATCATATTTGAATAAAATACTTTCCATCATTGTAAAATTTGAACCAATGGCATTCGATTAAATGCCTCTTTAATTATTCGTCTTTAATAATAATATTGCATCTTCGTATGTATTCATTGAATTTGCTAGAAATACAATAAAAAATGGAACAAAGTGGCCATTCCGAGCAAAAAGAAGATGAACTGTTATCCCAAATTTTTTGCAACAAATAAAGTCAATTCGTTCTGCCGAGAGCTAATTATGATGAAATTAAGAACTGAGTAATTGAAGTGATCAAAAATGATTACCCGAGAGTCGACAGTATCCAAGTCCCGTGACCCAATAATAGTGCCATTTTTGCTGGATGTACTTGTGCACTGCGGGGAGTTGGGGACACTCGTCTCTTCGAGTGTTTCCAAATTATCGTGGAAGGAATATGACGGTAAGGACGTTGGTTCGGTGTCGTATTTTGCTGCCTCTGGGCGATTGCCGACTGAAGAAGTAAATGGACAAGGGACGTAAAAGTTGGAAGTATTGTCTTTACTTGAAAACACGTCTGTTGCGCTCAGCGCTTTTCGTCTCCGCAAACCGGCATTCAGTTTGTTGAACTTGCTGCGTAATACATTCTGGATGTCAGCTATTCCTTTCGTTGTTCCTTAAACATTTTTCATCAAAGAAATTTTAAGTCACGAATTCGCGTTTTCAAATAGATCTATTTTTCAAAAATTTTTTTAAATTATGACCGGGAATATGCCAGAAACTACAAAAGATCACGAATACATGCAAATGGTTACAACATTTTATACGACACAAAAATTCACTACAAAATGACAGATAAAATACTGTAAAAAATAATGGAAAATGATAGAAAATAATACAAAAGTGTAGAAAATTACAAAAACATAATAACAAATTTTTTAATAAAGTCTCGATGACATTTTGTGATTTTTTTAAATCCTAAAGAAAGGGTTGTTATTTCAATATAAAAACAATGTCTTGGAGCAATATAATATTGTTCTTCTTTTTATGAATTTATCCGTAAAAATTTATTATTTCAGTTTTTGACATTCTCATATATTTTTTTCTACTTAAATTTGCAGCGAGGTTTCGCAAACTGCAGCGTTTGGTGAAGTTTGGTGATATTGTAAAAATCTGTAGCTCGTGTTAGATTCTGGCAATTTCCCTTTTATGCCGATATATCTTTATCCAATTGAAAAACATTTCAATTTCTATGAGGCATTGTGAGAAAAATAAAAGGCAACTTTTCGTACCTGGTAATCGTAAAGAACTGGTTTGCAAAAACTTTTTGGAAGCGTTGCGTTCCTGCAAGGAAGAAGCTGCTGGCGACGCTTCTCTGCTGGTAGGCACCGACCTCGCAGCGCGAATTATCGTTGTCGATTGGTCATCTTGGACAAGAGCTTCTCGAGGCTCGGTAGGCTCTTGCACCGAACATCGTCTCCGAAGTTTTCTCCATCTGTGACTTATACTCTTGTTCCATATATTGAGGTCTGAAACACGAAAAATGCAAACATTGTAATGAATTAATGTTTCACAAAAAATTACAAAAGTACCGGAAGTTTTTTTTCATTAAAAAACGAGCAAAGTGAAATTGTAGATTATAAAAATTGCATCTTTAGACTTTTTAAAGATCGAGTCGTAATTGTTTTACTCTGAAAATTACAAGCGCCGACACTAGAGGGTTAATAAAAGTTAACGAGTCAATGAATCTCATGCAGTTGAAGTACTAATCTAATCTTCGTCTATTTTATTACACTTTATTTTAAAAAGTGATGTAATGAAACAATTGTATGAAATTCTTGGTGACAAAATACTTTTTGCAGAGTCTTTAAAAAAGTTAACGTGTTTTAAACATTAAATGGCTTCTTTTGGCGAATGTCAAGGTTTCAAGAAAGCTTTTACGTCTACGTATACAACAGTAATGAAATTAATTACATTTGAGAATAGTCTCCATAGCACTCGAGCCACAGAAAACGAGCCCACGCGTATTCTAGCGGGCTTTAGTTCTCAGAGCTACAAGTTTCTTTGTTTCGTGTAAGCCCAGAGTAACACTCTTTACATATACAACACATATAAAAAATGCACAACGCATGTAAGGGTACCGTTTTTCGTTCATTGTAATAATGAGCATTGTCGACACGAGTACATGAAAAATGACAAAAAATGCAAGGTTTTCTTGCTCTGAAATGTCTGCATATTTATCACTCCACTTATGTACACGAGTCTTGAACATTCAATAGCATTTCTATGACGTTAATTCACATAAAAGACACGATCATGAATAATTAATGCATTTAATCATGAGGGAAATGGCTCGGCTCGATTGTTAATCAGCTGATTTGTGGAAGGCGATGTTCAATAGGGGTCAAATTCTGTTTCGCCTCATGCCACGACACAGCATTCATTTCCTTAACATTATTTGCCATGCTGCACGGTACACTTTCACTTCTGTCGGTGTATTTTACGATTCCTTTGCCATCGATGCATCTTTCCATCATTTTTGCATTCGCATTTTCAAACCCCGCTCGCGTACAATCAGACTTTTTTATTCTTTCGCAGAGTTCTCATTTATTACTTTACCCAAGTTTGACATTTTTCACTTCAATAAAACAACAATCTTTTTCAAAGCATGTTAAACTTTATGATCGACCTTTACCGATTCACGTGGAATAAAAACAGCAATTCATTTCATGACATTCAAAACTACTGTAAATGTTTATTCATGTGATGATGATGAGAATCCAGTATGTTCGTTTACCAATTATTAAAAGTTTTTCAAAACTGATTTTGCCAATTAATCAAAGGCTTTGCAACAACACCTTTCTTCATAGACAAAACTTTGATAGTTTATAATCATCCGTCTGCAGAACCATTTGCAACTCCAATCTGAACATCTCCAAATAAAAGTAAATGAATCCAATGATAATCGCCAACATTCTCGACAGAATGAAATTTTGTCAACTCGCTCGCTTGATTCTTTTTTTCTACGGCACCGAAAAAATAATGACGAAATGTCCCGATATCCACACTGCACGCGATCCCACAGAGGACTGAATACAAGAGTGTCTCAAATTGCGTAGACCGAAAGCGCTCATGTGTGCGAGAAATACTTCTACTCGGCAGCATGACAGTGTGTACGGGACCGTGCCCAGATTGTATGCGGATTGTGAGAACTCTAGACACTATGGCCTCGGAAGTATGGTCGAACAATTTATACACACATGCGTTGAAAAACTATGCCTCCTTTCTTGCACGAGTGTGAGCGAGTGTCCATGCATTACGCACGACGAATACTCGAATGCTTCGCGTTACATAAGTTATGCTTGTCCAAAAAACCTCTGGCATTTTCTACCCTGATTTATATTTCCGTCGTCAATACAATAAAGATCTGCCTAAAAGAGGAATTCAGCCTGGTAAAAAATTCTGTCGAAAACGATTTATAGGAATACATAAATAGAAACCAGTTACGAAACTACGAATGTTTTATTCGGAAAAATTGTCGTAATTTTCGATCAAGCTAAAGTTAATACTCGGCATGCTGATTCTCGCGTTTCTGAAACTTTTTGATCGGTTCACAGGAATAATTAACACTTTTTGCAAAAACTATGTGTGGGTAAAAGTTCGAATGCAAACGTACAAAGTGAATCGCTTTTTATTTGTATAGTCAATCATTTCTCGTTAGTACGTCGTGCATTTACCTGAATAACAAAGAATGCTTTTCCATGTCATTCGTCATAAAACAACGTCAACGGTCATTGGTATCGACAAAGCGAGAATTCGAAGCAACTCTCGAAAATAACAGTGGAACTTTTCGTTACATTGAACTTCCATTACGCAGGAAACCATCTTTATCATTCTTCCGTTCAATTACATAATTTTGCGCTTGGCGAGTGCATGTTTTGTGTCTAAGGTGGTCAAATCTAAACGTGATTTTTCTACGTTATCTAGAGAAATAAAAGTAAATGTGCCACAGAGAATAGTTCCGAGAAATTTATGAGTATTTTTAATGATGAGGCCATTACATTAATTGATAAACGTTGAAAAAGTGCAGCATCGGAGCAGTTTGTTATGACTTTTTGGGAAACATTTTGCTCGACTATTAAAAATAATAATTTCTGTGTTAGCACAATATCAATTACTGATACTTTCATATCACTAATGAAGCTTCTTGAAGAGAAACTTTCTATCGCTGTAAGATAAAGATAAGTTTTAATAACTGTTCATTGAATTGTGATATAAATTAACAAAGAGTTGATTATGATTGGAACTCGTAATGAGCAAGACGCAACAAGATGGGGGATTTGCGGTCTGTTGCACTCCAATATTTTATCTTCGCAACAGCAACGACTCAGAAATATTTGTTATCGAAAACTCGAATTACATAAAGTTATTTGATCATCTTTTCGACATTCCTTTTTGACTGCCGTGACAAAATCTCGAAAAATGCGAGCAACGAAACAAAAATATTTTGTTTTTGACTGGAAACCATTAGTCAGCGCAATAATACTTAGTCACGAGGCATGATTAGTCTTTATAAACAATTTCGTTCAAAATTGTCACGGAGAATGAGTCAGAATAGTCGAGAGCACTGATACGCACTCAAATCACGGAATCTTTGGCGCGCGGAATACAAATGTTTAAAACCATCGTTCGGAGTTCATTTCCCCGAGCGATACACAATGCGAGACGCTATGCATTTCAACATACAAATGTTAAGAAGCTTTTTAACAACATTTTTAAATTGTCATGAATTACTCGCCGGATAAAAATTTACTATTTACTAAACATTATCTTCGTGAAGGAATGTTTTATTATTTTTCACTGTTAATTAAGAATAAATCAAATTTCAATCTTATTTGAAATTTCGTAGCTTAAACTGAGAGACAAAGCAGCGCTTCATAGTCGAAGTTTCCGAGAATTCTATTTTCTTTTTGTTTATCTAGCTGTAATATAGGACATAAGCGCAATCGCCTCAGAAGGGAAGATAGTTATATTTATTAAAGGAGGAATTTGAATTATCAATGGAGTCATCTCGGCCAATAAGGCTTATACGCCCAGAGAATTCGATGCAAAATTTTACTATTTTTATATCTATACTTTCTCACTCGAACGTTGCAGCAATGCATTCCTGCATCATAAATTAATGCAACAAAAAAACGGAACTTATAAATCATTAAATCAATTAATGACACGGCAACGATAACTCGAAATCAGATGTACTTTATCGGACGTAATACAGATGATAAAATTTCACAAAATGGGGCTCTATAAATAAAATTAGTCTGGTTAATAAATGGCGTAGTCAGTATTCACGTGCAGTGATTTTATCTCACCTTTTTTCATGCAAAAATCGCACAGCACCATTATATATAAGAAAATTTACATTGAACGCGAGTTCAGAAAAAGAGTCTAGTTAAAAATAACAATGCATTATGAACGCGTAACGTAAACCGTATAAGCATGGATATGTTAACGGTTTGATAACTACGCTTACACTGGTAAATATCGGGTGTGTGGACCTCGCTGGGAGGGGATAAGGTTCATTGAAACTTATCTCACTAAGC
>JABFQM010001173.1:0-23772 GCA_022816865.1 Zelostemma sp. ZL-2020
TTTCAGCCTTCATATATTTTTTCGCGAATACATAACACATCGAATTATATTTCAATTAATTAGCGTTCAACAAGTAAACATGACCTTCTAGAAGGTACGTATGCTTTGTAGACCATTTTGAATGTTTGCATTGCAATTTAATCGTGTGGCCCATCTTTCTTTATCTATTCGGGAGAGACGGGCCATTTTTTTTGGTTAGAGATGGGCCAGTCAATAACTCGAATAAAACAATACTTTTTCGCCAATCCCACCAGATATTCAACATCAGTGCAGTTTCCATTAAAAAAACTTACTTTAAATATTCCAGTTAAAATATTCAAGTTGAATCTTGCAAAAACGGTCGACAAAAAATTTCGACTTTAACGACTTTTTTTATAACTAATGTATCATTTTCAAACTAGTTTAGTTTCGAATTTTCATAAATATTGATTAATAAAACATTCGAAATGCAAAATTCACAAACTTCAAATTAATAATCGCAGTGGCCCATCCTCCCTAAAAAATTTCCAAATTGACAATTTTACGAAATTTTTTCAACCGTCTCTTATAATATTAAGAACAAACAATGATCATAAACTTTGATCAAATCATTGTTCTACAGCCTTCAAACAATGTTTTAGAGATTTTTTCCAATTTTTTTTATTGATTTGGCAAGTACCAGCAACGATTTAAGAAAAAGTGGTCCATCTCTCCCCAACTTACCCTATATATATAAATTTAACAATAATTAAACATGTTAGGAAGTAAAATAACATAAATCTATCATAATATGAGATCAATTGTAAAAAAGGTAAATACAAACCGAAAAGATTTAACAAATTATTGGCTACTTTTTATTAGTAGTAGTAGGTATCATTGGAAACGTCCAATTACATCAAATATCCAAGTTTTTTTTCTTCTAAAATCTAAGTTTGAGCCTTGCAAAACCAGATTTATGTAAACCGCTCTAAAGTTGATGTTTTTATATGTTTAACATGCCAGTGTGTTTGACTCAGAAATCGGCAAAAAATGTATTTGCCTCTTGCTACTTTTTTCGTTTCGTTTTGTTTTTTTATTCTTTATGGCAAGAAAATAGTGAACATTAATGCAATACTGAAAAGTTGCTACTGACACTGTATTTAGCGTAAAGGTAAAAAATTCGCTCTAAAACCCCAGCGTGGAATTGAGAAATTGATATCTTCAAACTCGAATATCTCGCAATTAAAAAAAATAACGGGATCCTGTTTATCCATCGATTAACTTCCCGTTTTAATCACGAGTTTTTACGATTTTAACAAAGATATCAATTTTTGAAGTTAAAAATAGCGTTTTTTTCATTCATTTTTCGCGGGAAAAAACATGAAAATTTGTTAATAGAAATTGAAAACACTTTTTCAAGAAACTGTAAGAAAATCTGCAATTCAATCGACTGAAAAATGGGCTTCTGAAGTATTAATTTTTGGAAAATATCTGTATAAAAAACTGTAATAGTATATTTCGCAAGTTGGGAGGAAAAGTCGATTTTGGCGAATGTGAGATTTGTAGCACGAGCCGAAGGAGAGTGTTACAATCACATTCGACGGAATCGACGTTCCTCACATGTTGCGAACGATATTTTTCACAACAAAGGCGAGAAATACGTATTTCGTAGCCCCTAGCAGGGCGGAAAAGTACGTTTTTCGAGCCTGCGTTGTAAAAAATATTTTTACTGAAGGGTCCCCTTGAATAAAAAGTCTCGATTCAAAAGAAGGTGAATTTACATTGCTCCGAGAGACCGACATTGCCAAATGTAACGAAACAAGGGAGTGTCACCCATTACATATCTGGTCTTTTGTGTTCATTGAGCTGCGAAATAATGTTGTCTTGAAACGTCCTATTGAAATTCCTCACAATAACTCTATTTGAAAAACGCTGCCAATTAAATTGACTTTTACTTTCATTTACAAAATTGAGAGCGTATTCCAGTAATATTAGAAAATATTTTTCACAATTTTTTTTTTCAATATTAAAATTCCAATTTATTACAAATTCCGAAATACATGATCATTTTTCCGAATTTTCAAATCCACGAATTTTGGAGAGGAAGAAGAAAACATTGAAAAAAATTACAAGCAGTTCTCATTTGATTTCAAGTATTAAGTATGTACCATTATTTTGGTTTTCCAATAAATTGGAAATCCCAAATGGCTTTTTTCAGCTGGGTTAGTTGTAGTAGAAGCGACAGATTTACAGGATCATTTCGTAAATGTTCTCTGTACTCGAAAAAGGAGAAAAATGCAATGAAATAAATGTTTACCTGGACAAGACTGTTTAAAAACCGAAGTATCCAGCGATGGTCGATGCAACGATGATCGCAAGAACGGAGAGGCAAATTAAGATCATGATCTTCTTCTGCTCTCGACAACAGATTGATAAAAATGCATTATTTACATGTCATTGGTAGAGAAATACTTGGATTATCTGTCTGTCTCTCTGACTTAAACAATTTTTTTCTCATCCGAATGTATTCTCTGTCCAATACTTGAAAATTATTCGTTAAAAAAACCTGAAATTATCAACGTGTTCGATTAGTGATGGAAAATAGAACGACTCGTAACTTGAATAACGAAGGTAAAACGTGTGCTGCTCACTCTCCGATGAATCTTCTTAAATCGTTGCAAAAACGAAATGCTCACCTCTAAAGATGAATCGAAATGACAATTGATTTAAAATTAATTTTGAAATTAAATAAGTACTCGAGAGGATGTAAAATAAAAACATTTATTTACACGAAAATGAAACGTAAAAGTCTCGTGATAAATGCGCTTATATGTTAATGAAACATACAATAATAAATTGAGGTAACAAATATAAAAACGTTCACGATACTCGCAGCAATTTGGCAATCACTCCGGCAACAATAATTTGGCGCGGGTGAAAAGCCGATCGTGATATACAAAATTAATGCGCAGCGTTCGTGAATTTCATTACCATTAAAATAATAATTAACCAGCACCAAGAAAAGTTTTTAGCGTTCATTTCCATGCGAGCGGTGAAGTGATTGGCGAAAATGATAGATTTGTCCTCGGAAAAATCGGCGTTCTTAAATACTCGATAATCCAAAAATCCGAGAATAACTGAGACGATATTTTCGAGAAAAACAAAGTAGGACACCACAAGCGACGCACGACAAAAATGTACTTCCATGGATGTATAATATACTCACTCGAGAAGCGGTTTCTTTCCCGCCGAGAGGATTCTCAAAGTTCGAGAAATCAACGCAACTTTCAGCGTCTTCCTCCGATAATCTTCAAGACGTCTTCTCTTTTTTGCTGGGGCTTTCGAATACGACGTCGGCGCATTTGTCGAATCGATTTTTCAACTTTTTTTCTTATCGCGCCCTGTGCGTCGTCGCAATCAGCTTTATCATAGCAATAATATTACGATTACAATAAAAAATCAGACTAAAAATGCTCGCGGCCTATGTTTCGGGCGATGTACAATCGTGTACTTACAATCGTGTAATTTGCATTATTTACAATTCAAACGTTCGAGCGTTCACGAGTTTCTCGAAAAATAACAGCGCTGTAATGAAGGCAAACAATGCGGTAATTGCAGCTGCACGTAATCAAGTTGGATCGTCAATCGCGAACAAGGAATCGGAATTTATGGGTAAATTCGTGGAAATTATTCCGGTGTGTGATAATCATGAAAATCAACATGCATCTGCAATTACGAGAGCCCCGATTAACGAAAGCGGCGTCGATTCGTCGAGCGGAAGTACACGCGTGGCTCCAATCATCGCTGGACTAGAACGCTTTTTTCGCTTTTGGTCTTTTTGTGAAAAACAACAGCCCTGGCAAATGACTTTGCTCGATTTCAGGAAAAATATATCTTTCCTTCGGGGGCGCTCATTTCAAATAAGGAATTAAAATGGCTATCAAAATGATGACCACCACAACGAGGCATATCGCGATCAGGATCTTTTTCTGTGAACAAAACAACGTTACCGTAAATGCAGAGTTTTAGGAAAGGAGTTGTGGTTAGTCGACTTTAACGAAGCGCAAGAAACGAGAAAAAGTCCATCACCAGAAAAGAGAGCTTTGGAAAGCGCCAAACAATGTACAAGCACCCGGGGGGTCGAATCGTTATGGTCGATCCTCGCTCGTCTCGTAAAGGAGAATACGAATATTCATTCACGAGCAGGTAAATCAATAAGCTGCGCGAGAAATCTCCTTCGTGTTTTACGAGACGACGCTTCGAAACGATCGCCTTGAAATTAATGGTCGTTGAAACAGTGACGCTGATTCGACGTTATATGGACAATCAAGAGAATGATTCCAGTACAATCAATACAACCGACAATGCGAGATGGATGAGACACGCGTCATTCGTCACGTTTCGAGGAATCCCAAGGGTTTACTCCTCGCGTCCAAACGATAATTCATGCCCGTCGTTATTTCTACGGAAAAAGCAAAAGGGAACCTTTGGAAACGTGTTGAATGCGGTCTCGTTTACACGAGAATCGCTTACGATTAAGGATGAATGCGATGTTAATGAGTTGAAAAGAAGTTTAAAGCACTGGAACACGATTTCTGGTGTTGATCCTATACTTTTACGTATGCCACGTACGTGTAATATGTGCCTGTCAATGTATAATCTTATTGTCTTCTTCGCGTGTATAGGGTTCGTTCGGATCGCGCGTCTGTTGGGTCTCGTGATAACGGGCCGATTCACGGAATATGTAGCTCTAGCTTCTAGCAACAAAAATAAACGCTCGAATTGCTCGCTTCTAACGGCACGTCATTGCTTTTTCGATTTATTCCGAGGCGTATAATTCAAAGTCTGCGATCTTTCTCCCGTTGTTTCACACTCCGTATCCGACCTTTTGTTTTCTTTCGTTTCTAGCAATCTGACTCTTTAGAATACGGGGAGAAATATGCCTACAATGGCGAGTATTATGACGCCCATTATTGCCACGCAGGTCAAGATTAGGATCATTTTCTGTGGACAAAAAAAAGAGTTTCAACTCGGGTCATTACTCGTACTCGAAGCTGCGAACAATGTTCGCAGCGAACTCGACTGGAACGTTATAAACGTATTCATTGACAAAGATTGAACAAAAACTTACGGAGTTTGTCAACTTACGGAGCGGGCCAATTGAATTCTAATTCGATTCATTCGGCGAGAGTCAGATTATTAATTCTCTCAAGGCTCACGGACGCTTCCATCAAAAGAGTACAAAAGAGCAATATACTAATCGTTTTCGCCGCGATCAAAAGCTTCCTTCGAAGCGATGAAAACTAATGCAATTTTCAATTAATACGTTTATAAAACGACGCACTATTTCCAGTTTGACAAGTCAACTTTCAGCGTTAATTTGTCATTCTCAAGAAATCCAAAAAAAGAGAGAACAAAAAGTCAAGTGCTGTACAAAACATTGATTTCGATGGTTTTTATCTCGCAAAAAAGTCGTAAAAATACGCAGCATTTTGAAGAGTGTAATGTACAAATGTTAACTACGACACTTGTACGACTAATGTAATCAAAATCAAGATTCGATACCAAACTATCCCAAGCCGTGCTTCATTCCACGTCGATGCGAAAACTGTAATCAGGCTTCGAATCTACACCTCTTTAGACACGTACATTTCCCGCGATTTCATCTTCATCGGATAACGTGCTACACCTTGATTGTTTCGCTAAGTAATTGTAACAGTGACAAACGATGTTGTCTTCATCGTTAACGTGCATTGTAAAGGTTACACTCACGACACCGAAACAAACTTTCTACTTTATTCTAAAGAGTTCTGTGTCGTACTGTGGGATCCAAAAAAAAAAAATCTTTTCGAGAAAAAAAACGAGTGAGGTAAATGCTCCAGTTCATTGATAAATCATAATTACTTGAGCGTAAAAATCATATCCTGTGTCGATTGGGCCTAAAAATTCGTGCTAAAAACACATTTTTGCCGATTTTGGCTCCGCTTTTAATAAAAATTGGGCCATTACTGGAGCATTTACCTTAAAGCGTGAACAAAAGTACTTTCAGGAGTGGCTCCTTTACCTTTTGAGCCGCGTTTTTTTCTCTTCGCCCGAAGAAGAGCGACCTCCGCCGCATCGGCTCGGGTGGACGTGGACATTGGCGGGAAAAAGTAGGTCAACGTGTCGTGGTGGGTACGTTAAAGTCGTCGATGCAACACCGAGCGTATCCAAAATTGTGCGACACTTATGTGCGACACATGGGAAACGCGAACCGCGCACCGTGTACTTGTACACCAAATATTTACACATATATAAACGAAACAATGTTTGCATAATTCCATTAAATAGTCAGCGGTCAAGAGATTAATGTACATACAGAGAAACAGAGCAGCATTAGACAGAGGTACATTCAGCACACTCATGTTCAAACAGAATAGAGACACACAGATATTATTGTACCATTTACAGTACGCATGTATTATATTATGTTGTACTATAATATGTTGTACACGCGCGTGTAAGCTTAGAATTAGTAGTATGAGATTAGTATTTTTTTCATCAGGGAGCCGAACCGAAATGAAACTATTTCTTCAACAGCTCACGATTTGGTGAGCAAATGTCGAGTACCTTAAGCTTACTTAACCGGAGCAAGGTTGGCTACGTTACTATTTAAATATAACTTGGATTATGCTTAAAATCATCAACTTTTTTTCAATAAAAGTTTGTTTTATTCGTTAAATATATAGGACGACATTTCGAGGAAGTCAATATATGTATTTCGAAAAAGATGAAGCTGCTCATTTATTCTGTCAAAGCAATATTTCAACATTGATTGAACAAGTAAAGTTCCAATTTGCGATTTTTATGAGAATATTTGCACACGGGTTTGGATCCCTGATTTTTGTTAGCGTCGAATGAATAAATTTCAGATCACAATGAGCCTGGTATAAATAAAGAAGAGGGAAGGAAACGAGAGGAAAATAATGGCCAAATAAAAATCGGGATGAGCAATAATGAAAGGCAAAGATGACGAGGCATCGAATGCGATTGGAACGTGATTGGATTCGGACTCACCCGTCGGGCTTTGCTTTGGTACTTGAGGGCTTTTTTGGTATCCTGCGTGGCAGTCTGCACATAGTCCATCGCATGCTCCACGTGGCATTCTATGCCATCTATCATCTCGCCCTACAATCCCACACAATGGAAAGCGTGTTTATCCGAGGGGGCGATTGGAGAGGAAACGTTTCATGCTAATTTGCTTTAATTAGAATGAGCTCGTAACCGGCCGTTCCAGTTAGTATTGTCAAACTTTCCAATCGATCTCGCCTCCTCTTTGTCTCCTCAAGACCGGCGTTTCAACTCCGCCAAGACAATGCATTCATTCATTAACGTCAGCCGAAAAACTTACCTGACTTTCTACAAGCATCGCCATGTCCATGAACATGTCGTGAAGTTCTCTGATTGAATTTTCTAATTTTATTATGTCGGCGTGACGAGCCTCGATATCCGCGAGAGTTTGTTTTGCTTGTTGCGTTTCCATGATTATCTGAAAGAACGCAAACGCGTCATTAATCGAATTGTACTTATTAATGATTGCGCATTTAAAAGAAAAAAAAATATGTCATTTTAATAGGCGTGCACGCTTCGATGAAAACTGCAATAATTCAGCAACGGAATCGATTAACTTGTACAAACGCGACCCATTGAAATCACGGCATAATGGAATCCGGCATGATATCGTGTTTTTTTTTTTTCCCCTCGAAGCCGATGAATCTCCCTCCGCATTTTGTCGTCTCCCATTCACGAGAGGCGCGCGTTCCTCATTAATCAAGCCGAAAAAAAAGGCAACACGCGAGAAACCGAGGGAAATATCATCATTAAGTGCGAGCTCCAATAAAATAAGCGATAAGCCGCGGGAAAAATGCGCGCAACGCAAATTAATCGAGCCATTCTTTCATCTCGCGATGGGAAACAAGTTTTCTAAAAAACTTTGCCCGCTTCACCTATCGTTATCTTTCGATTAAAAAATAACGTGGCAAACTATTCATCGAACTCACCCCTTGCGTGAAGACCGCTGGATTTCCCTGCTCCAACATTTCCTCAAGTTCTTCATTAGTCGTTGTTCTACCCGCTGCAAAATGAAAATTTAAGGTTCAATCCGCAAAGGCTCTTCTCGTAGGCTTTTTCTTTTTTCATAGGAAAAAGCGCTCGTTCATTTCACGGCTTACTTCTTCCCGATTCATCAAAACCGTGAAGAAAACTTACTGATTTCTAGCTGTCGTTGTATCCTTCCCTTACATCGCTCTCTGTAATCGGTTTGCGTCCGATTGTACTCCGTCATTACTTCGACGAACTTCCTAGACAACGTCGAATGTTGAGTCTTGCGTATCCTCAAATCCGCCGACGATTTGTTCGTGTGCTCTTCCTGCTCAATGTTTTGCTCTATAACTGCGTTCCGGAAAAATTCGTTTTATTGGATCGATTAATTTCCTTCGTTAAAGATTCGATTCATTGAACTCCTTCGGCTCGACTTACTTACCCTTTAATTTGGCCCTAACTTTATTCGCAGTTTTCTTTATGTCGGCCATAAGATCTTCCAACTCCATTTTGACCTCTGTGCAAGAAAAATACGCAACTCGGTTAATACCCATTTATTTATCGGCCGTTGGAAATGACTCTTCGAAGGAATCGTCGCTTCGGAAGATTGAAACTTAAAATTCCCACTTAATATCAACGCTTCTCGTTCTTTTTCGTTTCGTTCAGAATGCAAGTTTTTGATTAAAGTTCAAAGTTTTAAAAACTCTAATAAATAAAATTGCAAAAGTTCAAATCAACTTCATTCTTCCATGGCTCCGGATTCTCGCGTTCAAGATAACTCGAGTCTTGAAATTGGAAATTGATCATTCCTTTCGAGCAATTATTGTTTTGCAAACAATTTGCAAAAAAATATTCTTATCTTTTTTACGCGTTTCGAAACACCGCGAAAAAAAGGCTGCAAATTTAAGTCTAAAAACTTTTTCTGCAAATACTACACAAATACATCGCGTTTAATAATTTTTAGATTATGATCAATTATATCAACGAGGTATATGTAAATTTAAAATAAAGATTTTTCTTTAAGTAACTCGGGGCGTAATTTCCAATTACGAGCTGAAATATCAAACTTCATTAATTAATCGCATTCTATTCATTCATGAACTTTAATGCAAATTTTCCAAAATGCTTACCGGGCCGAAATGCAATTATCATTACTTTAACCTAGAAAACCATCATTTTCATTTGATATTTTAATTTTTATCTCGAAAAGTGATCAGAGACCTTCTTTTTAAAATTAGGAACAATTCAATAATAATTATTAGTTACCACACGCACGCTAGAGTTAAACATTTTAGCAAGTTACCCATCTTACGCTCGGAGAAAAGATTGTGTCAACTTCATAATTATTTCAACTAGTCGGAATCATTATTTAAAATCCAAAAAATTACTCGATCCAGCAGTATTCTACTCATTAGTTCTATAAACTAATCGGCGTTGAATTCCTCGCGTTCTATCGTTTCCCTTAAAAGATCTGTTTTATTTGCTTCATCTTCTTTACTTTTCGAATTAATTCGTGAACTTGAATAGTTCGATTATCAGTTGAAAAAAGAAAACATAATTCTCGCTGCAGTGACAATTTTCAAAAAATCCACATTCGGCATGAAAATATGCTGAAAATGTCGAATTTATTGAAAAGTTTACTTTCGTCTAGGGAAAGAAAAACTGTCATGCTTTTTCGAAACCCTTCAATCTCGATGCCATCGAAACAACGGTGAAATGCAAGGCCGAGCTTATCAGGATAATTGCCTAGCATTGGCTGCGAAGAATAATGTATCACATCGCGTTAATGACCAATAAACAGGTTATTGACGCCTCGAACTCGAAGCAGTACTACTGAAACGCTCCGTCATTCCCAACGCATGGCTGACTTGTATGAAAATGTTCTACTAAGATAATGTGCCACATAAGACGCACGAGTCGCGCGATAATAAAAGACCAGGGAGCCGAGTTTTTCGTGCACGTTAAATTAATATCCTCGCTCTATCGTCGGTCTAATTGTCTGAAATATTTACTCGCCATTGCTTTACATTACGGATTATAAACTCGATACTCGGGATGAAATGAAGCGCGCAATATCGCTTGATGTCAGACCATAAGCTCCCTTTGCGCCTTTGGAATCGCGCCAAATTGCATTCTTAATTTCTTCGTACTTATGACAGCACAAATTTCGTTCGCCGTGAACAAAGCAAGGGCTAATCCAAGGGAAAATCCCGCGCGTCTTCATTGCTTTCAACGATTTATTCCCGCTCCCCGAGTTTTTCTTCGGCGATAAAAATTACAGTCGGCACTTTGATGGCCTATTCCGGGGCGGGGCGTTTTGCTTGAATTTTTTCGAGCACGAACTGGGTCAACAGCGTAACACATGCTTAATTTACGAGGCGAGTTCTTTCAAACTCCTCGTCCAACCGCCAACATTCGCTGTCGATTTCCCGCGTAATTGAGATTGCGCGTGAAAAAAGAATGTCGAAAACTTTGACGCCCGAGTAAAAGGATTGCATTTTTACTTGGGTAACAAGTTACGCTTGAGAAGGGCAAAAATACCTATCACGCTCGTATCTACTTTTTACTTGGCGACCTGTCTCTTATTTTCTACGAACATCTTGCAGGAAATAAGAACCTATTGGTGCGATTCCCCAGAGAACCGCGAATGTGCACGAGTACACGAGTCATACTTCACGAAGCCTTCGAGATTCCTCCGAGCGCGCGCTAACTTTTGAGAGGCGGAGAATCCTTTGAACGACTTTTGAACGACGAAATTTATTTTCTCTTGACAGTGATTATCCCGTTTGCAGAAATGGGAATTTTATTATCAAATATTATTTTATTATTTCTTGGAAATTTCACACAATTTTACTCATTTTTGCGAATTTTTCATTCTTTTGAAGTGAAAAACTCACCTCAAGAAATTTAGAGGAAAGGGTTTTCAAGATAAAACCTTTCCTCCTTTTGAGTGAACTTTTTCACTCTCTATTCGGAATCATTCATTTTTGCTTTCTTTATCACACGTATTTCAAAGCAAAAAAGATTTTTTAAATAAAAAATAATTAAGGTCGTTGTACAAATCTTTTTCGTGAGCTAATATTTTTTTTACAGCTGTGACATTTTGCATTTGATATTCGATTTTTCATCAATGTTTTCTCAATGTTTAATTTCTATAGCAATACTCGAACGAAACATAAAATCAATATATTTCCATTTTGCCCTATGACTCCTTTGATATAAATAAAACCCATTTCGAAATATGAAAAACCAATAGTGCAAATGTATGCAAATATTTTCTCGAAAACGAATCCCATCGATTGAAAAAAATCAACTTTGGTTCATCAAGTACGAAAGAACCAAGGTTTTCGTTGTATATTTCGCCAAAAAGTGATTCGTAAATCGGACCGTGAAAAAAGACGTTAAGAAATATGAATTAATTATTCATATTAACGTGAGGAAATATAAGAGAGAAAAAGGAAAAACTTGACGCGAGGCATCGAGGGTTGCGATATCGAGGGAATGAGATTCATTAATCTCGTATCCTCTTGATACATTCACAAGGAAATTGGGTTAATGTTGAGTGGAAATGTGCCAGACACACTTCAATAATACGAAGGTACATATAACTAGGGAGCTTGAAGGAAGGGAAGAAACTGAGTTATCAGATAAATGTCAGGAAAAAAGGAACAATCTCGTTCTTTTCAAATTGATAGCTTCGTCGCCACATTGTTTCCGACACTCCGTTTCGGAAATTTTCAAAAAAACTTTCTTTTCTACAATCATTACCGGTAAGTAACAAATGCTGAAAAAAAAAAAAAACACTCAGGTCGCGATGTAGATAAATCTGGAATCGATATTCTTAGGAATGACGTGAAATTGTGTGAAGGCCTGGCTGTAATTTGAAGCGGGCGGAGTTTAAACGAGTTCTCTTGGGAAGTTTCGAAAAGATATACGAGAAACTTGCAGCGGAACGTATAATACGACGAGAAGTTTCCTCGTTCGAACGCACTTTTTCATTAAAAAAAGCTCTCGCGCGAATTCGCACGTTTCGTTTCTCAATTTATCGGCTGTTTCCGCACGAAAAGAAACGATAGAGACTCGAAACTACCACGAGCCAATAAATATGAACCTATATATAAAAATAATACATGCGAAATGGCCATGGACTGTTGCATCAAATGACGAGCGTCGAAAGCGTTTCGTCCACTCGCGTAAACCGTAGTATATCGAAAATCAATTAACGATAATTTGAAATCGAACAAACCCTGGTTGCGGAAATATGTAAAACGCATCAATTTGTTAAATCAACGCACCAAAGTTTTTCCCTCGATCGAATGACTCGATAAACTTTCGACGGGAAAACCATTAGCTCGCTAACGAAACTATTTCCAAACAGGGTGAAAACGGGAAGTGGAAATCGAATAAAAAGCCCTCTAATCAATCGAACGAGCAAAAGATTTCGAAGGATTCTGCAAAGTTTTAAGATTTGTACTTTTAGACAGCGTTGCCACTTTTATTTCAACGTGCAATTCCAGAACTTTTCCAGCTTTTCCGGTCTAAAATGTGCTTCTTTTTTCTTTCAAGTAAACACCGTAAAATCAGAATTTGTTACGTCATAAAAATACACAATACGATTTTTCATATAGTTCGTGAATTATGAAAAATTACATTTATTTAGACAAAAAGTTCATTTTATATTGACACGAAGTTTCCGAACCGTTCATTATTTTATGAAATAATTATTGATAAAAAACAGAGATGCATTTTTTATCAAGATATGTAAATTAGATGGACTTACTCATAAAAACTACGAAATACCACAACAAAATACAAGAAATGATGATATTTCACATTCACGCGGAGAAAAAAGTGATTGATAAATTATGATAATTACTCAACAATACATATTTTCCGTAGTTTTCGATAATTAATTGCAAAGTTCTCCCAATCGTTTGCAGTCTCATGTAATTTCTTGTAAGCTTTTTTTAAGGAAAAAGATCCCTGACTTTTCCAGGTTGTGTGGCAACCCTGATAGAGGGAAAAACGGATAAGCAGCAGGCGAGTTGAAGGAGATGTAAGTTTCTCGTCGGCTGGTGGGCGGAGAGGACGAACGCCTCTGGCCGCGGCGAAGATCAATAGCGACAGAAGACACAGTGGCTGGTGGTCTTCTGCAGGCCATCCAGTCACACGATCACAGCGGTCGTGTATAATCCGTCGCCTCAATCTCCCTAAAATTCCAGCTCAATCGTCGCATCAAATTTCGCACGCGAAACGAGACACTGGAAACCTGCGTTTCCGACCTTTTCATTCAATTTCGCTAAAAGTCACGGCGCTTGAAAGTGCACACCCACGCAACCGTACTCCGGTGTCATTGCGGATTATATAGCAGCTTGTAGGTGTAACCGAAACGTTACGATGAATCTCCCTGGATGTCAATTTGATTTTCTACACCCACTCGATACCATCGTGCGTTCACGCCTACAACTTTGTAGCTATCAAAGGGAAGATTAGTAAGAGAGAATTAAATAGATTCGAATCTGAATTAGGTACCGCTAGTACTTCCATATTGCAACTTTTTCAATGAAATTCGATTCCAGCATTCGGGATAGAAAATTTCCATTGATTCCCGTATGAAATTGAACATTGAATGCGTAACTTCAAAAAGGGACTTTTACGTCAAGTTTGAAAGTTTGACTTTTTGACGGCATAGAAAAAACTTTATGTCCATGATAAATGCTGCAAAATCATAAGCGAAAAATCGATCAAATAACTATATATCAACGAGTATGAAATTGTCAATTGCGAAACACATGAAACATTCAAATTAAAGCTTTTCTTCTATTAAGGTTATTACACGAGTCCCAACTATTATGGCCAGGATACGCATATTTCTTCAAATTAAACGAATTTTGAGTTAATACGCGTTTTTAACATTATTTCAAATAAATCAAATTCGTAGAGAGAAATATAAGTGCACGCGTCGCCTTTTCCGCGTCCGCTTGAGTGCGTTCGTTGTGTCAAATACCGTCTCAGTTTTCTTCGATGCACATCGTAAAAATAACAGTTAAAATTGATTAAAAGTGCATTACAATTTACGTAATATTTCAAAAACAATTTCTCATCCAGAGCCACTTTATAAAACCTCAATTATTAATCTCCATTAAATGGTCCATAATTGGGACATTTACCTAACATAACCATAAAGATATACGATATAACTTCAAGAGTCAATTTTGAATTTTTTTCAAATCCCAGACCTTTTTGCTCAAGCTGCGACGCATAAAAATCAATTCGACGGTTACAACTGTGATCCGATATTGTTTACTGGAACATTCGAAACTGTGAAAACCCGAGATGAATTTGAAGCGAACTTTGAAAAGTATAAAATGTTTTATGGCTTCGCGCGACAGCTACTTGGTCATGTTATCCTTTTTATCGTTGAACGAATTTCGCTGTTACAAAGTAGTGCCGCCAATACGAATGAAAAGAATATAACGTATAGGAGTTAAAAATTCAAATGATGAAAAGCGTTTAAATTATTGAAGACTTTTTTCTCGTTGGAAATGAAGAGTCAAATGCAGGCTATTAAAAATGCAAGAAGCAAAAACTGCGAATGAAACGCATCAGTTGATGCTATTTTTTCATAAAATCACCACCTTGACAAAGCACTTCTCGAAAATTACCTCCAAGTCTGCTACGTATATATTTTTGCAACTCGAAGAGAAGAGTAGGTACTTGAAGAGAACTTTTCGACTACTATCGTTTGAATGCTTTGGAGAAAGTGGCGACGAAGGGAGAGAGAGGCGAGTAAGGATGGACTCTCGAAAAAAGTTAAAGAATGTCAGAAAGCAGCCATAGAATTGTGCTCTAGGTTTCGCATCACGTTCGCGATTAACGCTTTGACCCAAACACGAACTTTTCATGCAGATAACTGTACAATTGTCAACCAAAATTGCGCATTTTTATTTTTCCGAGTTTACGGAGTGCTCCATTTTCTCAAGTAGATTGCCTTTACATGATGAACACGTCACAATTGTATTTTCTTACATTATCGCGATTTCATATGCAAACGTGCTGCGAACCAGTTAACATTTAAAAAGATTCTTCTACCATAAGCACGATCAAATGAATAAAATAATAAATTGACGTGCATGTAACGAATTGTTGGTCGACGGATATATTGTTTATGCGAATTATGTCATAACGTAAAGTAATTATTTCTTTCAAAACAATCATTCTCTATAATTCTTAATAATTTCCCGACGTTCCTGCGAGACCATTTTGTAAATCATGAAAAAAAATAACGCGGAAATACCGTCCAACTTAGCTGTTATGTCTACAGATTATATCGATGATATTTACGTTGTTTACGTATCTTTTTAGGTCATAATAAATTTTTATTATAACTGCGAGTTAATTACATGATTGTGTCGAACAAATTTTTTCATTATGTGCGTAACGTTACAATTTTATTGAGGATGCCGATGCAATAACTCGACAAGCGCTCAAATCAAAATCAAAATAGGTTTTTTAATCTGACTTGTAGTTTTTCAGAAAAAAAAAATAAAAACGGCAATCGTTTTTCCCCGTAAAATTGATACTCTTTCACAAACTGAAATCGCAATCATTTGGCAGAATATTGACGAATCACTTTCAAACTCGGACTGAGCGATGCCAATAGATCGGTACAAAAAACAATTAATAAGTTTATAATATGTTATTCTTACTATATCAGTATGAGTCGGATTCAACGCAAAAAATTTTTGCGAGAAAGTTGTTCATTTTAGTACAAAGAAGATTAAACTGAAAAAATCACATTGATGCGATAATAAATAGTAGCAATTTTGTATTTTTATTCGTAAGCGCGCTCATCGCCGTTTCGCTCCGTCGCGAGAAATCGAAACGTTCGATACGCACGAGTCGAATGAATCACAAATATTACGACATTTTTACTAATAACTATTATCAAAATGAGTCATAACTCATAAGTCGTGTAATTTTACACAATTGATTAATATTCTCAGTTATTTTATACATAAAATTGCGCAATTGCTGCCACCCAGTTATCGAAGAACGATTTTAAAAAATAGGTCAGTGGTATTCCTGCGATAAATACAATTGTTTAGTCGCATTTTTGGTAAGAATATACAATTGAAATCGATGAATCAATCGTTTCATCATCAGTGAAAAATCAAGTATTCAGTTATTATCGCGTTCAAAGTTTCCAAAAACATTGATTTTATATGCAAGTAAAATTTGCGATTCTCAATTTTACAACAAAAACTGGAAGTCGTACCGAAAATCTCACCTTGGCTGTATCACTATTATATTGAGCCTACAGTCCAAGTTTGAAAACAATTCGTCAATATTCTGCCGAATAATTGCGATTAAAGTTTAAAAAAGTAGGTATCAATTTTACGGTGAAAAACAATTGCCGTTTTTATTCATTTGCTGAAAAACTACAAGTCAGATTTAAAAAACCTAAGGGGAAAAATGCGTTTCTGGCCAAATTCTGTACAACGCGATATTTTTATTGACGCAAGTTTCCGGATTTCGATTTTCCACGAATTTTGACCTTCTCTCCTCTCCCTTTCCCTATGTGCTTCGAGCGCCTGTCGAATTACTGCATCGACACCCTCAATTATATATTATATGATTGAGGGATTTCGAAGCTGTTCGTGCGGAATTGCCATGTTTTTTTCCAAGCAATGACGATTACAATTTATCAACTCTAGCACCTCATTTTTTTACACGGGCATTGAATTTTCTAACATCTAATGGCATTGTTAAGACTGGTTTTCAATTTTTTATTTCTTAAAAAAGAAGATTGGATAAGCATATTAAAATTAAGGGCTCAAACTACAAAAAAATGTATTTTTTACAAAATCAGTCGAAAAAGTGGACTTTTTAGTACCTACTGTATGAGAGCGGACGTAAGATAGCGCATGTTTGTCTGCGGCCGAAAATGAATCTTGGCGCATGCGCACTTCGTATTTCGTGCGTTTCACAGCCTAGGTCCGAAAAGGCTGAGCCGCGAGCGGACAAAAAAGTGACTTTTTTTCGAAGTGCGAATGCGCCAATCCATTTTAGTTCGCGGACAAAAATAGGCAACGTACGTCCGTCCCTCGGTGCTAAAAAAAATCCACTTTTAAATGACAGATTTTGCAAAAAATATCGCGTGCATCTCGGGCGTGAAGCAGTTGTTGGGATAGCGAGACCTCGGCTTCCGGCTTTGCCTCTCGGTATCTCGCTACGACTCCCGCGCTGCATACTCGCTACCCCAAAAACTATAACTTCACGTCCTAGACGCCCAATATACCAACTCATTGGATTAAACTTACATAAATATCAACAAATTCTGGATATTTAATTGAAAAATGGTTAAAACTGAATGAAATAAATATGAGTTATGCAACGCAGTACAAAAAAGTGTATGTATTTTTCGTTAGGTCCGTAAAGTTGGCCCCAAAATACGAAGAAAAATTAAATTAAGTACAGCGTACGTTTGTCCATCGTTAGTCCACGTTAATCCACCAATTCATTTCGTTTGTCCACTTTCCATTAAACAATAACAATGAAAATAAGTTTCAGGGCTAACTTCACGTCAGTCCCAACTTTTTGCAAATTCATTTCGTTTCTCCATGTCTCAAACAAAAGTTATAAACAAATGAGAATTGAAATTGTTTTTTTCTTATCCCAAATTTGTGATTTTTTGGGCTGTAATCGATTGTCCATTGTCAGTCCACGTTAGTCCACCAATTAATTTTGTGGACTAAATGGGATGCCGTAGCGTCATTTTTCCACGATAACGTCATGCCATTAGTCAACGCTCAAACTTCGTCATTTTCAGCTCGTTCGACACGCATAAAAAAATGTCAAAATTTTACATGCGTTATAAAAAATATCGTACGTATCACGGGGAACAAGGTCTTTTTACGCCGAGCGCGATGTTTGCAGCACGAGTGGTCCACGACCACTCGGCATAAAAAGACCCGTTTTTTCCCCTTGATGCACAATATACTATCAAATTTTCATTTGTTTATAACTTTTGTTTGAGACATGGACGAACAAAATGAATTGGTGAACTAACGTGGACTGACGATGGGCAAACGTACGCTGTACTTAATTTAATTCTTCCTCGTATTTTGGGGCCAACTTCACGGACCTCTCGGTTCATGCCACTTTTTTACATACATTTCATCGTTTAATTGTCTTTATTCGTTTTAAAACTCGGGCTACGGGAAGAAATTTGTTGAACACATTTTTTCTTGCATACTCTTAATCTTTGAACCTTTCTGTGTAACACCAGATTCATGTAAACCACTTGAAAATTAATGTTTTTATATGTTCAACACGCCAGTTTATTCGACTCGGAAATTCATTCACCTCTTGCTACTTTTTTCCTTTTATTTTGTTTTTTTATTCTTTATGGCAACAAAATAGTGAACATTAGTGCATGCAAAAGTTGCCACTGTGGCTGTATTTAGCGTAAAGGCTCAGAAACCCCGGCACGGAATTGAAAAGTTAATATCTTCACGTTTTTCAGCACTCAAAAAAATAACGGGATCCTATTTATCCATCGATTAACTTCCCGTTTT
Organism: Zelostemma sp. ZL-2020; assembly: GCA_022816865.1. Taxonomy (NCBI): domain Eukaryota; kingdom Metazoa; phylum Arthropoda; class Insecta; order Hymenoptera; family Platygastridae; genus Zelostemma; species Zelostemma sp. ZL-2020. The sequence continues at coordinate 18,618 of JABFQM010001173.1, forward strand.
AATGACGAGTTTGTGAATATATGTAAGAAAAATACTGACTTGTTGAATTTTTCAATTTTTCATTTTTACAGTCATTTTTCGAGAGGAAAAATATGAAAATTCGTTACTAGGAATTGAAGGCACCCGTTAATTTTTTGCAAATACCCATGTTTTGTGACTTTTCGTCTCAAAAAGTGTAAAAAATATTTTTTTTTTAAATCTTCGTAAGTGTTGATTGTTTTTTGGAACGGCAAGACCCGAGAAAGTCACAGAAACTCGAGATTGAGCAGTAGACGTGCATTCGAAGAGCATATTTATCGATCTCTCTGGCCTCAAAAATAAAAGTATTTCGAGTTATTAAACGGGTAATATTGGCATGTCTGGAGGCTGCGATGAAAGTGAGCACTCGAGATGGCACAATTCCCATTTCTTTATCAGGAACAATCCGATCTGTTTCTGATCACATTTCGCCTCGTTCTATCGAGTAAACCAAATCTCATCCATGTACTCCAAACTATTCGAATTATTTTCGCTGATTTCGCAACGAAATCAAAACCTTGTTATTTGAATTTAACAGAGCGCGAAAACACGGAAAAATGATGATTATTACGAATGACTTTTTTCTCCATATGAGGCCATTGCTTCCATATTCTCATACAGAGTTTCATGATGAATCGGTTGGAAAGATGCGTCAAAGTATCTTGATAAAAACGATTCGATTGCATAATTTCAAAGCTCGCGAATCATATTTTATGCATGAACCGTGCGCGACTTATTCCAAATGACGAGTAAATATAGGGAATTTTCCAGCGGAGATTACACGCGCGGATGAAGATTCGCCCAGGGCTTTAAGGGAGAATCTGAATAAGACGCCGCGACCCATTAAGAACACAATTTAAATTTTTCGAGTCACCTCTTCAGCGCGGCCGTATAAAAGCTTGCAGCGTTCGCAAGTGTGTCCTTGAAAATAAACTTGGAATATTTCATAAGGCTATCAACAAGTTTGCGCCTTCGATAATACATTCCCCCCGTTTTCGCTTTTAGAGACCTCAAATTAGGATTCAATCTTCCTCATTCACTCCTCGAGTAATCCGAAGTGGCGAATCAAGGAAAATGTCTACTTACTTTCGTCGGTTTGTGGAGCTGATAAAATGGCACTGTGCTTCTTTTTAACTTCTTCGACATTTGTCTGAATCCTATCTATCATTTCGCGGATTTCCTCCACCTGCAAATACACCAACATTATTATATCAAAGAGAACAATGGCTACAATTTTTCCATATATTAATTATATTTGAACAAAGTATAATAAAAATAAAAATGTTGTTCAATTCCCAAAATGCTTAATTTACCAATAAGAATTTTTTTTTCTTCTAATATTGGTTTATTTACTCCCCACGCCTTCTCAGCTTCTGGGTTTTTTTTTTCTTCTATTAATTCATAGTAATAATTATTTAAACTCGGTATTTAATTCGAATGAGAATATTTGGAATCATCGTCGAATGGCAAAGTTTCACGGCTAATTTTTTCCCGAATTTGGGCGATTCGTGAAGATCTTCAAAGAGAAAATACTGCTACATAAAGTTCTATGTTTCAAACGATTAAAAAGATTAAATAATTAAAAATCGTTTTGTTAAATATGAAATATTAGTCTGTAATAAGTCGCGCAAAAGCTTAAGGTAAATGTCCCGATTAGCCGCAGTGTACCAGTTAGCCGCAGTTCTTTGTGTTTCCTATGGATTCAAGCTAAAGTCTGCAATATGGATGGAAATCTGGAGAGCGCATAGATTTTGCGTTGTAATAATTACAAATATCCATTGTTAGTGAATTTTTTCATATACATCGAAGAAGTGATACATGACTATCACATTTCGTAACCTGCTGATAATCGAAACAACGCGTGCGTCTGATAGGGTTTAACCTAAAAGTTGACTGCGGCTAATTGGGACCTCGACATATCGATATTAATATGTGTTTCTTTTCGAAAATATATAAATTTTAACTTGATGGACATGGTTATCTGTTAGAATAATGAACAAGCTTTGCAGTGATATGAAAATTGTTCATCCCGTGCTGAATTATTTAGCTTAATTTTCGATTAGAATGTTTCACGATCCTTAGACTGCGGCTAATCGGGACATTTACCTTAATAGAATAATTGCATTTTTATCAACAATTTATCAACTGGACAAAGCTCTCTTACTTTTTTATCCGAAAATTTACTTTCAGAAAGAATAAATTCATCGAATTTGGGCTTGATGTATCAGTTTAAAAAAAATGAATGAGTAGAAATGAAATTACTGCGGCTGTTTCATAATGTTTGATAACAATTTCTTCTTACATCTTATTATTAAAAAAAATAAAAATCTTATATGAAGAATTAGATAACCATAACAGCTTATCACAAACAATCGGCAAAATCCGAGTGGTCCAAACAATGATTGAATATCGAGTTCATGCGCTACGTAAGTTTAAAATTTGTATATCATACACACTCGAGTTTCGGAGGCAAATCATGGATTTTCGAGTACGGCAATGAACCGGTGAACAGTATCAGAACGGTAATCGGCTTTAAAGATATTGAACATGAAATGTATAATCTACAATGAAGGATCTATTTTCTATAATCCAGGGTATATGATTATAGATGTTATCCAGAATTGTACATCAAAGTTAATTCTCCACCGTCAGATCTAGGAAGTAAAAGGGTTTAATTAGCTACTTCCTTAATTGCAATGAAGGAAACTTCCGAGACAACGATCCTTTCCATACATCGCTGCTTTTTTTTCTTTCCCCGTTTTTTTTAATCTCCCTTCAAAAGATAAGACAGAGTTTTTTAGCAAACACGGTGCGCTAAATAATCCAGAAAAGACTTGGTGCGAATCTAAATGCCCAAGTTTTTATTGCTCCCGCTGTAAAAAGAACGTAGAAGCGGTTCACGAATGTAATCGGACGCTGGCGAGCATCCGGCTTGAGGTTAACGTTTTCTACGTGAAAAAAACTTCCGCACAATAGTTTTTTTTAAATAATATACAACTTTGAAATCATTTCGACAACGTTTCTTGTCGTACATAATTCCATAATGTGATGCGTTACGATCCCAGCCCTTCTGAAATTATCTGAAAATCATATTTCACGTAACCATGAACATGTCAGCATAATCTGTGGAACAAAAAACGCACATTTTTCGATCGTGTGCAAAGTCGCCTCTCGTAAGTTTCCGACGGCGTCTGACCTGTGCTGGATACGTTCTACTTGAAAACTCCTCGTACTCAAAATCGTTCGACAAACACAACTCAGGAAAGTGTGTTTGCTTATTTTATATCCTTCGAAACCGACGTTAGCTTTCGAAAATAAATCATGTACGAGTACTGTACCCTGTGTTGTTCGTGTACTTATTCGATAATGCAAGCTCCGCAAATCTTCGAGCTCTCGTATTCATAAACCAGCTCAAAGTAAACAGTGGAATACAGCACTCGATCGTGCGAGAGTGACTCGATAACAGAGTACAATATCAACGATGGTTGACATTCTAGTCGGAGATAAAATGTTATCCCTCGAAAATATTAAATCAAATTCTCTGGCATTCTTTAATAATATAAAGAAGTTTCAGAATAAAACATTTTTGTTCCAACTTTTCTATTTCAGTAACGTTTCACGCAACGCTTCAAACCGAGAAAGCATTTATCCATTTTTCCGTTGGGACGAGAAAACTATTTTACGAGAAGGTTCGGTTTTTCTTCGATAAAATCAATATTGAAGTACATTCAAAGACCAAGTACTTTCTAAAGAGACAGTAATAAAGGAAAATAAAAATAAATTTATAACGTCGGTGGCTTTTATCGTGCGGTTTTCTTTTATTTCTGGGTAGTTGTGTGTGCAAAATACACACACAAACGATTTATGTTGGTACACGTAGGAGCAAAAAAAAGCGAAGGCAAAAAGGGTCGAACCATCGGCCACCAGTGTCCCTTGGAGAAAAACCATCCGAGCTTTTCCAGAGACTTCCGAACTTTTCCGCTTTACTTTGCGACGTTACGTATCTCCTCGTCGCGCGTCTCGGATGCGGAATGCACCGCAGGGAAATGCATGACCGCGTGGTCATGGCGTAGCCGAGACGAAAGGGGAAGGTAATTTTGTGGACGCGCTGGCTTTGCGAAGGTCTTTGATTTATGGAACCTCTGGAACAGGTGAACGGGATTCACGATAGATGGCGGAGAAAAGAGAGCTCGGAGTGCAAGAAAGTAAGAAGAAAGAGGAACAACATCGGCTGCCGACATCGACGCTGCCGAGCGTTTTTGTGCGTTCTCGTCGCTCCAAACGTGGCCCATAAAGCCAAGGACGGTCATGCGATAACGGCGACTTTGTGGCTGACGGTGTATGTTCGCGTTCTGCAATATACCCACAGTCGTGTTTCGCTACGTTTACGGGGATTCAGATAACATCGCATTTACATCGAAACTACTCATACAAATGATACTGGGAAAAAATTCATGTAAATAGGGATATGTCTCCCTCAGGTGTCTCCAAAGTCTTTCAAATGGCATCGGGGGAGCTCGAAAAATCTACTGGTTATTTCTCGGAAAACTTAAAACTTCGTTCTGGAGTACGGATTATTCGAAATCTTTTAGGACTAACTACTGACAGAGTTTGTGAAAATTTAATTAAAAAATGGGGAATGTTCAATACGGGACCTAAGTACAAATATAATTTTCAAAAAGACTTGATCCAAACCAACTTCCTCCAATGCTTAATCAAATTGAAAATAGAAGCGGTATCACAGTTGAGGTACACATCTGTGGTTTTTCGGAAGAATGACTTTAACATTTAACATTTTATGTGAAATTTTTCGAATTGCACGGGTTAAAAATAATCAACAATTTGCACAACTACTGGACTTCATTTTTTATTGTTTTTATCTGGAACTTAATGGAAGTATACCGAGTTAAAATCACGTATGCCGCTTAAGGTGGATCGATACTTTAATGCAAAGGCGAATTGAAAAAAATATTTATAATGCAACATAATTAATTACATTTAATATTTGAGTATAATTTATTCAACAATGTCTTCTTCTTCATGAAAAAAAATACGCGAGTGAAAAAATTGTACAAAAATGCTTGTAACGAACAATTGCAAATTTTAACAGTTTTTTAAAAGAAAAATGTTTATTTCT
>JABFQM010001174.1:0-23778 GCA_022816865.1 Zelostemma sp. ZL-2020
TGAACTTAATTAAGACTTTCAGTGTGTTTTTATTTAATCTAATTTTATAATTGATATTTATTCGACCATAAAGTTTATTTCGTTGCAATTATGTCATCTTGTTTTATCCATACGAGTCACTAATTAATATTTTTTGTAATTTCAACCACAGATAATTTATAATCCAACTGAATATGGATGAAATGAGGGAAGCATTAATTTCAGTGCGTAACTTGCGATCTTTTCATACCCGAGCCGTTTTTCATACCAAACAATACGGAAGTCTTACATTCCATTAAACGATTTTTCACGCTTCTCTTTGAGCGTCCCACCGTTCGGTGGACAGCTTGTTCGCATGTTGCCGCGTGCACTCGGTACGTGGGAGCCGGCAGATTAAGTTCGTAATCCTCGTGGTTCCGCCGCGAAGAGTAGACGTGCGAAAAAAAAATAAAAACGAGATCGAGGCGCGAGAAACGCTTTGGCAGCGGAGCGCAGCCCCCGACACATGTTCGTACTCGCAGATGTATGTTGATATGGAAACGATCGCATGACGCTGGCAAATACAAAAACGATGCTACATAAATTCATACACGTTCGTATCGGCGATAAAGATCGGTGTAATTAACGCGCGTGGGAGCCGCATTACCACTTTTGCCGAACAAACTGACTCGGTTCGGGCTGACCCGATTGCTCTCGATAGAAGCAAGAGGATCGAAGCGAAGAAACACGACCGGTGTCGTAACTGGAAGAGTAATAACGGTACGGCCGGTGATAAGGACGCTCAGATACAGCGGATCTCGTTAGCTCGCTTTTTCGGAGACGCACAAAGATTGCGACTAATGAAAGTATTCCCCCGGAAGGTTCTTGTTCGTACGAGATCTTTTTTTTTATCTCTACACTTGTAAACGATCGGAATTCAACAATTCAATCTTTCGATCTTCCTCTACGGTCAGATAAGTTCAACGAGAAGATAAATTCGATAAGTCTCGGTTTTGGTTTGTTTCGGCTGCGGCGGGAAAATATTAAGGCTGGAAAAACATTGGGAAATGGGGATAAGGAATGATTGACGGCGAAGAAAATGGTGGAACGTGTTTATATAAGAGCTATCGAATAATATCGAAAAATGGTCTCGATGCACCGACCTCTCTCCCACGTAAAAGGAAAGTTGGGTCAAGAATGGGCTGCTGTACGTTTGTATTAAAAGTCGAGCCGATTCAACGGGGCGGAAAAACGTTCACCGGAGACGATAATTATGGGGAAAGGAAGAGAAGAATTGATAGAGTCGACTGGTCACGCTTCTTAATTGTGGAACAGTGCAATAATTTCAGAGTGGGCCCCGAGAGCATTGTAGGCTCCGCCGAACGGATCCGAGCTATCTTTCTTACCACGGTGGAACATGGGATTCCGTACAGTTTCCAGATACATCAGAGGACCGGAATCTTCTCAGCCTAGTCCTCGCTTAGTCACGCTTCGCAATGAGCCAAATGACGTGTTCTCACCAACCTCCTCCTCCTCCTTTCTAACCGTTCCATCACTCGTTTCCTCACTTCCTTTCGGTCCGTGTCATCCGAGATGTTTCGTGGCCGTTGTTATTGCTTCGAAATAATATCCGCGTATAATTTGATCCCATTTTCTCGGTACTCGATCTAACGGACAAATTTACCATTTCAAAAAAGCCCAAACATGTACGCGAGAATGACAGGAGGTGAGAAAATGGAAAATAAAAAAATGAATGGACTTTGAAATAGAGGCGATGATAAAACCATTAGATTTCGCTGGACACGAGGAAGAGAGTATTAGAGCTACCGCATGTTGTTATTGCGCTTTAATAGAAGCAACGGTTCCCTGGTGGACATGTCAGTTATCGGGTTACTCTCCTGCTCAGTCGCGCTCTCGCGCCCGCGTGGCACCCAGTTACGTGCTGCGTACATGCTACGTGCTTGCGATATACAAGTGCTTCTATGTGCATTGAACACGAAGAGAGAAGCGAGAGGGGAACGCGAGGAGCAAAGGAACCGATGGGTTATAACGTGGCCGGCGCATAAGCGTCCTATGCGCGCAATGCACGGGCCCTGGAAAGTGGCCGTGCTCCTTGTCTGGCCGATCATTTCGAGAGGAAATGCGAGCCGACGTTACAACGACATTGGCTACAGGTGCGCTTTATACGCGAGAGTCACGTACCGAGATAACGAGAAAAGTGATTTTACGAGTTCCCGGAGTGTCCCGGAACAATGGCTCGTTTTTCAGCGTGATGCTAATGATATCGGTCAACAACGTTGCTCTTGTTCTTGCCTGTTCTGATTAGCTTCAACGTTATCATTGCGTTCCGAGATGTATGTTAATCTCGTTTGTAAATCAAGCTTATTCTCACAGCGACAACTTGCACATTTCCCGATCATCCCTGAACGATTAAGCCGTCAAAAAGGTCATCGGAAAATGTCATAAATTTTTGCAAATGTCATTCTGTCGAGATGGCTCGAAGGCTTAATGCTACAAAAGGAGCAAACATGGCCGTCTGGTTTCCTAGACAGCGACGTTGGCTCTCGATTGCTATCCGATGGATGATGCGTGCCCAGATAGTTGATATCGCAGATGCGTTATCCGACAAGAGACCCTCCAGGGGGCTCGTGCTTCATTCAGTCAAAGCAGAGTCGCGTCACGCACTCCGGTTGACGAGATGGGGGCCATCGTCAATGGAACCCCTGCAGCACCTGTGTCCCACGTTTCATGAACGGTATATCATAATGGTTCCCCCGAGGGGCTGAAGAGGCGGCGCGCGTTTAAAGTGGAGCAGCTCGGCAAGGGCATAAGTGGCACCTAACGCGCTTTAAAGGGACACGTGCATCTGTCGCAATCACCGCTTACATTGTTTAAGAGGGTATTGTTATGGCCCAAGCGAAACCCACGCGACCGACAACGTTTCGAACTCATCGGTATACGTTGTATGTAATAGGATGTAATAGGCAGCACGTGCCACTTTTTCGGCCACTGGGACGCGGTAATCCGAGAACCGGCGTCTTTTTGTTCCATCGCCTCCACCCCCCAGCTTTTATCTCTCGCTTCTCGTGTTTCGCGTTCGCGCGAATGATACGGATATTTTTCTTCCGGGTGCATTACGAGATTTACGACAGGCTTAACATATCTCGCGGCGGCGGCGTGTAAAAATATTTTTCCTGCCGCGATTCTCGTGTTCCAGCGACTCTTTTTTTTGTCGGCCCAAGTTTTTGTTTCATTGTCCTCTAATTAAAATGTTTCGAAAGACCTCGATTTATGGGAGAAAACGTGGGTTTCTCTTTTTGCCTTCGTTTTTGCACTACATGTATCGGGAATAGCGAAGATCCTCGCGGAGGAATAGCTTTCACGAATCTTTTTGCCGCGAGTAATAGGTATCGACTAATAATTAATGCAGCACGAGAGCACCGATCCGCCGCGAAAGTGGGCCCTTCTCCAACGGAAGGTGAAAACCAGATCACCGCTACGATACCGTTCGTACATCTAATACTATAAAACACATACGAGAGAACGTACAATGAAGCATCGTCGCATACTTTGTAGTTTACTTTCGAATTGAATTCCGTAATTTTATGCCAAACAATGATACGTGTCGTTATTGCAATTTTACGGGTGAACAATTCTAAAGCGATGCAACAATTTCCTCCTATATATTCGGGCTCTATTTGAGGCTACTTTTAATATAAATAAACAATTTTATAATTTTTAAAATCATTGCTTGGTTAACTCTAATTTCTTACAATATTGAGAAAATTTAATAACATCAGCAAATTGGACATATCGTACATCAAAAAATACTTCACGTCAAGGCTTTCTCACCCTTCCCAATAAGATTAAAAATGCGGATTAGGGCGCAGCTCGTTGTATTTCCAAGCGATCGTGAATCGTTTCGCGAGAGATTCGAGTACTTTGACCAAATGTTTACGATTTTCTGTGAAGTTGTAAAAAATCCCGCGAAATAATCTGCGATATTCTTTTGACGGTAAAAAGAACTTTGGCACTTCCGCAGTGCTGCGATCCATAAGACCGTGACAGGACTTGGCATCGTATTTCTGAGCGTAGTAAAGAAGGAAATATATACATATCGTACTTACCTGCCACTATCGCACACTCCAGAGAAGGAGTAACGACGCGTGAACCCGGAAAGCCATTGGTAACGGAACACAGACTCGCTGTCGATGATGATTCCTGTGTGATCGTCGGTAAGAGAAGCGATTCACGATCATTAATTTCTGCTTTTGCGATCTGTTTCTTCGTACTCCGCTTGCGCGCATTCGCGTTCCTTCTGTAAACAAGTTATGCGGACTTTTTTCAATCTCTTTCGTGTCGCGATTAATCTGCGTAGCTTGGGAACTTCAAGATTCCAGTAAGTGAATTCCGATTACAATGTAACGAAGTAGGAAATTGCTGAACAGACGATATAACCCGCAGTGACGTGGAACGATTATTAATTATTGTTATCTCACCTCACCGATAACCGATACCCGCGCAAACGTATCCTTGTTGCGTGTACGCGAATGCCCGGCCCAAAAGTCAAGGAGCCTTTACGCGAGATTAATGGAACCACTTGATCTGTTCCAATAAAGAGTTCGGTTTCAGCCCGAGCTTTGCATATTCACTTTCTCATATTTCCTACGTGTCGACACGTCGCGATATATTTTCAAATAAAAAGTTCAATTTTTCATTGGACCGACGATCCTCGATAAACGGCGAACATGTTAAAAATTAAGCCGAAGGAAAAATCAAAGCGATGAAGATAAGGGAGATAAGGGAGCTATTCGCATCCGTAATATTTTAACTTTCTCAGATAGAACTGCGCAGACTAATTATCTTGATGGGAACATTGACCAAATATGATGGAATAAAGTGTAAGTTACTTTCGAGTAACGCGTATACATCTTAAATCATGGAATAGCGTTTGTGAGATAACTCGAAAGTTACAAAAGAAAAAGCACTTGTGCGTGCATTGGTGCCGGGTAAGGTTGTACGAACCGCGGGGTGCACTTGGAAAATACAAGTACATGCATGACAGATACACGGGTACATAAATGTATGTAGAGAAGGATGCCGAGGAGATGTATCAGGCGGGGAAGAGAGACGGGCGAAAAGGCAAAAGGGGCTCACAGCTAATAATCATTAGCCGGAGATGCGGGAGCAGGTATCGGGTATCAGACGTCCAATCATTGCGGCGCTCGATCAAACGGGAACTGGCATGGGCCTGGTCTTTTGTTCTAGCATTGTACGTCTGTAATTCGTAATTGTAATTTCTAACGCGCCAAAGATGCACTTCTCTCTGCTGGCCGGATAAAACAAGTTTGCCGGGCTTAAATGTCTGAACAGTGATTCTCAGAAACATACATTACAACATTTTTTGAAGACTGTATTATCGGCCGAGTCCAGTTTACCGACGTCGATTGATTTCCATGCATCCTGGAGTGAAGATGGATCGAACAAAGTCGGTAAAGTCTACTCGGTTGGTAAAAACGTCCGAGAACTATTATTTTCAGATGAATGCGACTCTTGTACATGCATTAAAATTTTTTGTGCGGAATAAATGAGATAATAAATAACCGGTGGTTTTTTAGCCGAAGGTCCAAAATAAGTCAATTGATTTAGGCTTGTAGAAGTCGAGAGTCAAGACAATTTGGACTATCGCATAATGTAAAACGATATAATTAAGCCGAACACTGCCAAAGTCCCGGCTGTGCGCTTCTGCAACAACGAAGAAGTCGCGTTTGCGGTGGCTTCGTGATGGTTTTGCCGCGCTGCGTTCTGCGGTTTACCGCATGTCCAACACGGTTACTATGGGCCGTGCTCTTTGCCGTGAAGCATCATTACGCAAGCATACATACAAGCGCAAAAGCCTCGATCTATCTTCCCGGTATCTTCTTCCTCGGCAATAGTCCGTGACCGCCAGGACAAGAAATTTCCGGCTACATGTTTCCGGCGAAAATTTTGAAAAATACCGCAAACAAGTTTTTTTCGAAAGAGGATTTATTTTGCCGTTGACTCAAAAATGCGTAAACATTAGTTTACAGCCTTTGAGTTATTAAAAAGGAATCGAAATTTATGCTCTTGAAATTCTTCCGACTTTCAAACCCGAAGAAATGGCCGATTACTAAAATGAAACAAACTAAAAGTGACATTTTTTATGTTACCGAAGTGTCGGAGATTCGGTTACAGAGTTGTGCGTATATAAAAATGGGCTGTGCCGGCGCAAATATAGGTAGGTGTTATTTCGGCAACATATTTAAATAAACTACTTTTTGCCCAACTCTCTTGCCTCGCCTGTTTCTCAACAGCCATGGCAAAGACAAAGAGCAGGGAGGTCGATTACGGGTGAATTTCTTAGGCCGGCTTCAATTCGTCACACTCGCCTTCAACGCCACGTGAAATATCATGATACCGTGTCATCTATTCGATTAGCCATATTTTTCATTTTCACGTTCCTCATTTATTCTTCAACTTTTTTACTTTTAACTCGACAAAAACACTTTTCGTGAAATTGAATTGACATTAATTCATTCGAGCTGAAAAAGTGTTCTTTGCGTGTACAGATATACTTTCCATGTAGATAATCACCTGCAATTTTAAATGAAATATGCTAATTAATTTTAATTGAAATACCGAATTAATTTCGAGTGATAAGGCAAGAAAAAAGCGCATCATACTTCGAGTAATATATTGATGCACGTGTAAAATAATCTCGTGCACTTGGCACTGTTGAATCGGTTCGATGCACAGATACCGCTCGTGTATGAAATTGTACGAGATACGTGGTATCGTGACCGTGCAGACCGAAGAACGGGATTTCTTTCTCAGCATGGAAGCGGCAGCGTTTTTAAATGAGAAAGCAGAGGCATGACAGTGGCTATTCGTAAATAAAATTTCAAATGAAATCTATTCTCATTAATGCATAATTGGATAATAGAAAATGAATTGAAAACCATAAAGTGTTAATGTGCAAAAAAAGCGTATCACCTCTGAATCAGATCTCCACAGATAAGCGTATGTGACCATAAATAAATTTTAATTTTATCGCGATTAAAAATTACGAATGATTTTTTTGACGGCTCGTTTGTTTTTAACCCATAGTTTTCATAAATTCGAGAAATTAATTTGTTCATTTAAAGGTGTTGAAAGGACACTCGACAGAAAAAGACATCTTAAGTAGCGTAATATATTACACGCAATGAAAACTTGTTATAAAGTCTGTCAATGTATACAAAAATTAATGACTTTATCATTACTAGATCTAGAAATAGCGTTACCGCTAATTAATGTCGCGTATGTTATTCGGCAAACAACCAATAATTATTCACCATTCGAGCGTAAGACAACTACTTATGCAATGACTCTCTGAATGTTGTTTTAAAATTCATAATTTAAATCCCTCGGCGACCGATAAAATAAGGATAAGACAAACATTGAACAATCAAAAATGTTGCGAAGAAAATTGAAACAAAAAATATTGATAACACCATTAAAAAAATTAATAATTAATTAAGAAGTTACCGATATCACAGATATCATTCTTCAATTTCGAATGAACTTATCAATTCAAACTTGCCAGCTTTTCGCAGTTAATCTCCGCCTAATCTCATTTTATCGCCAACGGCAGCATTGTAAAATTACATTACAACAGCCGCACCTTCGCTTTGCATTATCTCGAAGCTATAGACGAATCAGATGAAAAATTGACCCAAAAAAGAAACTCGTGAGATCGACCTTCTCACGAAACCAACGGTACGTTAACGAGCATCTCCAGTCAAAAATCCCGAGGGATCGCCAGGTTGATAACGCGCGCTTCTCCCGGCTCTTATCACCGCCGGCTCGTCCGGGTTAATGCGTGTGACTCGATACTCGGACAATCTGTAGAGCGCGCTCTTGCGTTATCGAGATAAAGCGTGATTAATTAGATATTCCAAGTGTTATTGATGGGAACGGCCAGGGAATATCGAATAGGGCGACTCGGGGATGATCTGACGGAGTGGACGGACGGACGGACCGACGGGCATGGACGGATGGATGCACGAACGAGCGCTGCAAAGATCTGATCAGGGACGGTAGGTGGTCCACCATCGGGTTTCACCAGCATCTCCAGCTCCCGCGAGCATTCATCCCCGCCTTTCTTCTTCCTTATTCACGTTCCCATCCTCGTTGGGACATCGGACAAGCCAATATATATAGGGAACTGCTCGTTTATACCTACACCACTTTGGCTGACAGTTGACTGTGCAATTTCACAAATTTGATCTTGGAGCTGTTGCACTGCGACTGCGGCTCGGGAATTGAGGCAATTGTATCGAGTCGCGCACGTGCATTCGGCCGTGGGTTCGTGAGATTGTCGAGTTTTTTCGTTTTAAATTGCGGATTGGTACATTAATAGATGATCTCCCGGCAGTAATCAGTTGAAGTAATAGAATCTTGTTGGGTGGTTGTTTTTGAAAGTTTCGAACGTTCGCGTTTGTTCTAATCACACGAGGGATATCGAATCTTCATCCGAGCAAGGATGATGTAGAAAATGCGGAAACTGACACAAGAGGAAGTTGAAAATATAGTCTCACTTTTCCAGTTTCTTGCGCGTTACATAAACGTTATTTTCCTGTAATCATGTACTTGCATTGAGTGCTTCAATTTCACGCATTTTGTTTCGCAAATGGAGACATTTATCCTAACGACAATCTAACTCGATAATCTTGGAACATTGGTGATACGTTATAGTGACGATTTGACGTCATAACAAACCATATGTGGTTAGCATCGTAACTATCTCGGAGCTCATGATAAGCGAGGCTGTGCTCCAGTTGATCATCGTAATTAATCATCGCATACGCCAGTGAAAGCAGCATGTCTGCTTGTCTGTTCGACCGATTCCTTGAGTAAAATTAGATGAACGGGAAGCCACTTAAGACCAGATAATTGACGTAACTGTATTTATGTGATGTTACAGTTTAATCAATTTCATACGTTAATAAATGAATTAACGCACTTTTATTGTTGCCAGCACTGTCTCATTATTTCGACCGAGATGACAACGAATTTCTTCTCGGCGGAAAAATTAATTCGACATCGATTTCGCTAAAGCACCGGCATTTTTTCCTCGGCTTTCCATGTTCGTGGGTAATTAGGAGAAAAATGTAATCAAGTTTGAAAGATGATGAGGATGTAAACTCTTTAATTATACGTAGAGTGTTAAAAAGGATGAGCAGCTAACGTACCATAATTTCATTTACATAATGACGATGTCGGAAAACTAAAAATAGAAATCCTTAATGTTTGCACGGCACGTTTTTTCCCTAGGCAAATTACGATTTTATAAGAAATTTCTTACAAGAGTGCCTTGACATTAAGAATCTCCAACGCGATTAAAAATTGCAAGAATAATTATTCAAGTTAACAAAACTAAACGGTAGTTTCGCGATGAAGCATTACACATTTTCTGCGAATCACTAGTCAACTATGCGCCTTTCGTATCTGCGATATCCGCGTATCGACGAGAAGCATTCGCATAAGAGCCGGATAAAGATATTACGTAATGTCAGCGTGATAAACAATTGCAATAATTGTTACTTGTTTCGATGTATCAATTCTAGGAAAATACCAACGTTCCAATTAGTATCGAAAATGTCTTCATGTTCATAGAATCATGATTATTTGTTAAAGAAAAGTATGACCAATGCTCAACGACTCGTGCAATCAAAAAGGCTAAATTAAGCGAGGTAATTGCTCATGCGATTCCTCCGAGCGCAAATAGATCGTCAATTGTCCTAGGGAACGATCCTTGACCTCCTTCTACCGAAGGAACAATTTTTAATAATATTTCTCCTCACGGAAAGTACATAACGTCATGACTCGAGATCTGTATTCCAGATTAATTCATCACATCATTACATATCATGAAAAATCTGTAATTTACTTCTACAGTTCTGACCCAAAAAGTTAATAACACGAGTCCATTATTTTCATAGCAAGTATTACGCAATGTATCAAACGATATATACTTACTATTTATAACATGTCGGGCATCATTTATTATGGGAATGCTATTCAATTTAGTACACTATATAATTATGTAAATTTTTGAGGATTAGGATTATATTTCCTACAAGAGACTGGAGCGTAGCAATGATAGAGGACTGCATTGGCCGCGGAAAAGAAAACTAACGAAGAAATTATAGAGCAGCGGAAGTAAGCGAGGTCCATTGGTAGGCAGCGAAAACAGGGTTACGCAATGAGGTTTATTGACAAGATACGAATGTATACAACGTAACGAACGTTTCATCAAACACTCGCGTGTTCACGGAAAATCCGAACTCTAATTTTGAGACGAGTGTTTTAAACCGAAAGTTCAGTCACATCGTCAAGATTTTCTGGGAGACAAATTCTTTTCACCCACGTTACGTCACCAATGGGTGTGCTCGGGCTTTTCAAAAGAATTCACGCTTGACTATCCAGTAGTAAAGTTGGCATACGCGAACAAAAGCCTCTTTCTCGAATGACCAATTCAATTATGTATAAACCATTGTACGCGGGGCTTTAAATAGGGGACCCTCAACTGCTGAGCAATATGCATTCTCCTTACCCTTTCGGGCTCCCGTAACTTATTGCCATACCCTGGAAGATTTATGATATTAAAAAATATGGCTTCGCGCGGACGAATTTTTATGTATCCTCGTGGGGAACATCGAACTTTTTTTGGTTCAAAGATTCTTTCATCGACTAATTTGCATTTGCAAATGTTTTCTTGCGTTCGTGGTTTTTGCAGCGTCTTTGAAAGGATTTTTAGGCCGCGGTCGCGTGTGGGAATGATAATCACGAAATTGCGGTAGGTAGAAGAAAAAAAACCGAGTCATTGTTCGTACGCATCGATGTTCGATGGATAATGATGGTTGCTACGTGATGGCTACAATGAATCTCTGACGAGTCACATCTCTCCTCACCTTATAATTTCATGGTATCGATATTAGGTGACGATCGGAGAAAGCCAGAACCGGCTGGAAAGGAAGAATAGAAGACTAATTCGTTGCTCGAAATTTACTGATGCAATCGATGAACCATTGTTGGAGATATTTTTTGGTAGACCGCGACGACAGAATATACATCCCTGCGCTATCTTCATCTTACAAATAACTATGACACGTTTGTTTGTCTTCAGTTTCGATTCTAGATAAAACCAAAATTGGCTATATTCGAACTCGGAAAATTCTTGAAGAGAAAACTCCATTTTATATGAGAAAAAAGTTTGACATCATTGATTTGATGGAAGAGCCCTATCGAGATGAATATTTTTAGAGGTTATCTTAACTCGAAATTGTTCTTAAGTTTTTACCGGATTTTTTTCAAAGCGACAACGGAAATCTCGTAGAAAGGCAGTTGTGGTTACGAAGATTATTCGTGGTAGGTGTCACGGTTATTGATCCCTGACTAAGAGGAACAACGAAGAGGCGAAGAATTACGAACAAGCGCAAGAAGATGATTGTCGTGAAAAAATGCATAGAAACAAAAGAAATGGCGAGAGACTAAATGCGACGCGGAGGAGCAAGAGGGCTGATACAGAGTGGCGAATTTAACAGTCACGCTTGTCGGCACGAGCTCTTCGGTCACAGCTTCTTCACGCAGGATTCACGATTATCTACCAATCACTCGAGTCTTTTAATCTCCTACATTCTCCTCGTTCTCTATTTTAAGATTCGCTTCTTCTAGAATTTCTTCTTCTTCTTGGAATCGAGTCTTGTTTCATCCGCCATCACTTTTTAAGGGTAATAAAGGCGTAACAATTAAAAATGTAGCGCTTAATTCGACGACATTTGAATCACGCATTCCTTTGATAACCTTAACACTCCCGAGCCGACCAATTTTATTGATTTAAGACAAACCAAAAGGACAAATTCAGAATTTACGAAATTCGTCACGATACAATGTTAGTTTTTTAATGAGCCAACTAAATTTCTTTAGTGCGCGATATGTTGCAGAGCCTATCTCGCTCGCTCGCATCGATAGCCGAAACTGGTTTTTCGGTTCACCCATGTGGAAAGACGAAATCTTTAGGTTCACGAAACGACGCGTTCCGACTTCTTTCCACTCCTCGCGTCTCCTTCCAACCCTTTGCGCGCCTCGTCTTGTCCATTTCTCTTTATTTCTCTTTCGAATGCTCAGGACCCTTTGGATCTCACTGATCTAATCTTCGCCTGATTAACGATCATCGTAGAGTCCAAGGAAGGCATTACATACTCGGATAGCAGCCTCTCGTCTCGAATTCTCTTTCGACTGCTGAGTACTGTACAGGAACACAAGGAGATCCGTCTCTGGGGGTCGAACGTCCTCTAGATCTACTGGTTCTAGTCGATCTAACCCCCACCTCCTCATTAACGATACATCGCCGAGGCGATTCTCGCGAAACACAGGCCCAGAGGTTCTCCGTTATGCTCATTAATACATTAACCGATGCGCTTTATACGGTTATCTATTTTCTTCCCCTAATACGGTTTCAAGTTTCCTAACGATTTTTCGTTCCTGCCACGTAATTGCCGGATCAGAAATACCTTGTTAACTCGCTAAAGTATCTGCTTATAATTCGAAAGGTCACAAGTTCAAATCCAAATGAAAAAGTAGCACTTTATCCCGGTTTGAGAATTGCACCGACAAATTTGTAAGTGTGAAATTACCCAATGGGAAATGAAGCTTTGATAATTTCCCGACAAAGCTTTCGTGTATCTCGGTGTATTTCATTTTATGGAAAACGTAATTACCGTCGGTGAGTAGCGGCGTATTAGTCTCATGGTAATCAATTCTCTTCGTTTTTATTTATCGACGCATTCTCGAGTGAAACAGCGGCTCCTGAGTTGTTGCGGTCTCGACGCGTATCCTCGAATAGCCCGGTCGTGTTGGGTACAATAATTGGTGCTCCATAAAAGACGCGCGAGTACCTCGTGAACCGAGACTTGTGATCCAAGTGAATTAAGTATAGACGGCGAATCCAAGCGTTACAGTTATTTTACGACTTTGATAAATGCTTCAACTAATTTTGAATCAACAAAAGAGCCGAGAAAATACTTTTGCGGCTATAACTTTTAACATCCTCAAAGCGCAATAGAAAATGATGCGTAATGTTTCACGTATAAAATCTTTCTCATTTTAAAATTGCACATCACAGATTTTTTTTCAATCTTCCGTCGTATTAATTCAGACTCCGAAGTGTAACAGGGCGCATTACTGTACTTTCCTACTTTACGACCGCTCTTAAGAAAGTAATAAGCGCATCTTGTGATTTTAAATTTGGCGATGTCATCGTGGAAAGCTCACGATGCGCATCTAACTATTGCGATACGTCCTAATTGATCGACATGCAATCCGAAATGTGAGGCTGGCTCATTAAAATAATGAACAATAACATCCAAGTAACTGCATAACGAACCAAGTTTAAGGTAATTAGAGCGTTGCTCTAAAGAAATTTTATTGTTGAAAGTAGCAACATTACGTGGCAAATATAGCTACGAAGTGAAACTTTCTGACTACATTTTTTAAAGAAATTAATGTTTTATGGAATTTATTATTAACATGGGAGCTTATAAATGCGTTAACTTTGGAATGGTAACAATAGCTAAACCCGGGTTTTTCTTTATTATAAAATTTGTAAATAAGCATTAGGGAACCATTTCAGTGCCACAAAATACGACAACGATGACGTTCTTTCATTGTTACAGTTACTAATCAACATGAATAAACCACTCATTACGGCAAAACATATTTATATTTCATTCATCAATGTCGAACCTTTGCTTGACTAGCACGAAGCGCTCCAACTACCTTAACGAGTGATTACAACATGAAGCATTTGATTGCGATGAAAATGAGGATAGAGGAATGAAGAGATAAGAGAATATAAAAAACATTCCATGTAATTACTCTACGTCGAGGCTTTGCAACTATAAAAATGTTTCATTAAATGAATCTCAAGCAAGCGCGTTTAAACACACTTTAATTATCCTGAAATGACAACTGAAGAATCTGCATACATGATACAATGACACGATACAGCAAGCAGCTGGATACTGAAATTAGCTGAAAGATTAGTTTCCGAGTTGTTCGAGTACGAGGATACGAAAGAAACGAATCAGGTCCGGCTGCTACTTGATTGCAGTTATGCGCGATTTGACGTAAGGAAGAAGGGAAACAGGCAGCAAAGAAGGGAAGAGAGGATAGGTGAAGAGAAGAATGTACCGCGATGGAAAAGAAAAAGTTGAGCAGGAGTAAGCATCGGTTCGAAGACGGAACAACCTTCATTCGCTCTCGTATATACGCGGAATGCTCGCACTTCGGAGTTCATTGGTATTGAACCGATACAGATAGATAGATAGGCATAATGACGAGAGGAGCTCAAGTACGCTTGAACTCGTTCGACTGTGTGGTGGCTCTCGGAGAATCCTGCGATCCTATCGAGCCCCCCGCTGGGTCCTATGATATATCGTTTTCGTACGTCCCTGCTCCGTAGCTCGCCGTTCAACCCTTCGCGTCACACAACTACAATTAATACCATTGGCCGCTCAATTCCAACGAGAGCGTAGGTCAACTCTAGTCCTCATGCCCGGAGTTCCGACGGCTATAGAAAGTCACTGGTGTTCCACAAAGGCGAATTTTTCACTTTCGGACTGATATGATCGATACATGAATGGAGGATACGCGATTATTGATCTACGATCGTTTCTTCGACGTACGATGGTTTCAATTAAAGTCATGAACAAATGATTTCAATTTACGGGCCGCATAATTGACGGATATGGATGTAATGACTTGTTCTTTATGTAACGTTGGCTAGGAGCAAGAGGAGTATCATCAATAAGATCCGTAAAGTTTTTCATCGATGGCAATTTTACAAACATCGGGGAAAATAAATCGATGCGAAAAAACCTGTTACGAACATTAAGTTAATTTTATTTGACAGTGCGTCTGTTCGATGAAAAACATTGACACTTTAAATCAGTTCAGATCAAGTCATTATTTATGACAGACATTTTTCATGTTTCACTTCGGCTGAAGAAGTATCCTTGACGTTCTTAAGGACTTAACAGCATTGTTAATTGCGTATCGATGATGAATTTATCAATTCATCCGGATTAAATGGAGGTCTCTCAAGAGAAGTTTCCCAATTTGCAAAATCACGGAATTCATCGTTACGGAACGAGCGATAAGCACAATTTTCACAGGCATCGACGCGCGAGAAGCAAAAGCTTGGCAAATATTGCAGCACGCACGAGTCCACGCCGCGTCGCAACACGTTTTGAAATTTGAACCGAGCGCGATTCATGCATGATCAATTCCGTTAATGAAATGCCAATAATACTGCTTCTACTAGTTTCAATTTATCGCAAACATTTCTGCTGGTAATGACCATGATGATTGCGTCGTATTATTATATGTCATCGTGGCGAGGTGGTCCGTCGCCCTCGAAGCACGTGAGACGGCGTGACTCGATGAATTCGTCACGCATTCGAGTCACGTCTTGTGTCACCGCGCCGGCGTCTAATGAATTTTCGAAATAAGAAGCATCATGACTTTTTTATCGAGTTTTCAAGGGAAAAAAGTCATGCGGAGAGAAAAAAAAACGTCTTCCCCCATTTATTTCGGTTCGATGGCCGCGTAAAAAAGAGGGCAAATTTTAATGAAGCCGTTGAGAATATGATATTTCGAGACATTCGCGATTCAATTAATTTACTGCTACCGTATTGGTCGAGTGGATGACAGTATCGGCACGTAATCGAAGCATGCGCGAATCCGCGTCTAATCAGCGGTTTTACGCTTTTTATTTCAACACCTAAATACTGTTTTTCATGTCTCTCTTACTCTCTTTCATTATTCGCTCCGTCAGTCTTCATCACCGCTCACCGGATCATTTTCCCACAGCCGTCGGCATCCTTCGGCTATTACCTTCGGCGAACTGGTTGGAAGGTATCGCGCTGGGGCCATCGCCTGCAGAAATCTCGTTCCACTTTTCGCGATTTCGCACGAAATCACCGAAACGGCTCCTTGTAACTCCGGCCGGTAATCTTACTCCGGCCCAGCACCGACGACTAATTATCATCGATTTCTATTGGCGAGTAGGTCGAATTTTCTGCACGCAGCCCGTACGACATCCGCGCACGAAGGTGCCTGAAAAAACAAGTCGAACTTTCGATATCCCGCTCGACTGAAAACCCGAAATTACGTAACGTCGCGCTCCGCATTTTGACACTGTAATTTTACTTTATGCATTGTTTTCCGCTGGTTAAACTATAATTGCGGCCTGCCCCGAAGATGGAGGACAAAAATACAAATTGGTGGTTCTGAGCGAAGCAACGACAGTTTTATGATTTCGTTCCTTGTATTTACGAATACTTTCTATTGTTTCCGCAGAAACCTCGCCTCGCCCAAAGAAACTTTTTCTCCCAGTTTTCATTGCCATTCGGATTATGCAAAGCGTTGTAAAATGATATTCATCGGTAGTGGTGAATAATATGTAGCTTTGCGATGATTATAAACTCAGCATTGAATTCACGCACTCGTGTACCATGCGAACGAGCATACGAAAGCCACTTACGAAATATTTTTCATAACGTTCCCGCTTATCTGTTCAACCGCGGTACTAACGTCATGTCTTTAAATATCGAATAAGTAGTACATATAAGAAGTTACGACACGTACCGAGCTCTCGAAGCGGTACGTACGAGACGAAGAAACAAGCGCGATGATATCGACCCGACTAGAAGAGAACCTTGTTATCTTTCAATCGTCAGTCAGCGTATTCTTCTGGGTGTCCTGCGCGAGCTACCATCGTCGTCTCCACATTTTTTTTCCTCATCGAACTCTCTTCTTTCCAACGAACCATTATTAAATAACGGCCAATCTCAAAGTTTGAAGAGAAAAACCATACCCTTGCGACACTCTCGCTTTCGAAAGTCGGGGCAGAGAAAAAAAGCCATGCCACAGCTGAAAAATATAGCAATTATTGCCCATTCGGCAAGAAACTAACGGCAACGGGGCACGAAGTTTATCGGGTGGGCACTTTCGTTTGATCTTATTTGTGCGGGCGGACCTACAATTTCCTCGATCTCCTGGCGCTCGCTAAACGAATAGCCATTGCTGCAAGGGTCCGGACCTCGATTGGGTGGGGTCACGACGGTTGCGCAACGATGTGGCTCTATTGCACGGCGGCGCTGCCTTCCACGCGATTGCCACTTTAAGTGCGCCATAATAGCAGCGGAGCGCCGGACTCGCTCTCGGCAAGAAGAGCGCAGGATCTTAAGAAACGGGCCTCGCCACGAACGGGCCCTCCGCTTCGATCCGCGGTCCGCTGGATCGCTGGATAGCCGTTGGGCCTTTCACTGCAGGGCCTGCGGGCTACGGGTCGCGAGGTCGCGACTTCCCCTCTTCCTCCCTTGCCCCTCTCCGCCGCTTCTACTTCTTCATCTCCTGTTTCTCCGTCCTTCTCCATCGCGCGGTCAAGCATTTTTCCATCTCGTCTCCTCGTCCTCCGCTTCGCCCCGATCCTTCGCTCATTCTACCTCCTCCGACCCACCTCGACAAACTTCATGCTCGGGATCTTCGAGTTCCCGCGGGCTCCTCACCCGCCTGCCTGTCCCGCCCGGTGATATCGCACTCGCAGACCCTCGTGTAACGATCGGAACGATTTAATCGTTGGAGAACACAAATACGCACGTTTCAAAGCGATGGAATGGCGTTCGAGGGCACGATCTTCCACGTATATACGTGTCGGAGTTGACCGGCGAATGATGCGTGCCGATAAAACCTTCAATTTCGTACTAAAATATGCCAGGACATGATATGTCCAGGAATCGTTCATCGCATCACGATTAAAGTTATCGCGTTGATAAGTTTTGTGCAATTTAAAGCCAGGACTTGTAAATGGTAACCAAAAAACTCTTCAGGGGAAAAGGTTACCTTCATTTTTGGAAACATTAACATTGCAATTTAGAAAGGAATAAAAATCTGGTATACGCATTTAATTTAAAATACTAGGTTACAAGGAAGCTTCGGTAGTCCAACATCTAAGGTGCATATTCGCGTTCCACGAAGTGATTGTGGACGCACGATGAAATAAAGAACGTCTGCAGGCCAACCGTCATTACCTCGTTAAAGGAACCCGGTTCATGGTCTTTGGAAGCAGCTTGAGCCGCCTTTGCATTCGAACTCTCGCGCACGAGACTCATCAAAGTTCCTACTCAAGAAGACATCAATAACAATGATAACAGTTCTTCGATAACCAACAATACGGCGCACTTAATTTAGGATTCATTCCCTGTTAGTTTATTCAACGGAAACGAACAATTATGCACCTGGATTTGACTTGACCTTGATGAACTCCGTTATTTGTGATGCAGAAACTTATATATCTTCGTCTCATTTCCTAGCCAAGCTCAAGTAAACATCCGAGTCTTGAGAAACTCCTGCGATGTACAAGAGATTGAACGAATAGTTTACAAATCGAGGAGAGATCTTGACACGAGACTGTGTTCTACATGCAGAATCGCAGAACGGAGCATTTTAAAGGGCCTTAAAGTACGGTATCTCGAGTACCGAAAGCAGTAATTATGAACTAGTAGCTTTAGAGTACGACAATTAATGCGAAAGTCTTCTGATTTGCGCGAGCTGCGACAAAATGCGTGAATAACTCATCGGATTTTCTCATTATTCATTGGGTTTCTTTGCGGTTCTCGCTGCGTTCGAAGCCACTCGAAAACAAACGAGTATACAAAAGCCTTCGGAAACCGCTTAACAAATTTCGTCTATCACCGCGGGGTATTGCCAGAGCTCTTTTGTATTTTCAATCATTTGCTTTCTTTTCTCATCGTCTCTTCCATTTCTTCTGCTCCGCGAGAGCTTCCTTCGCCATTTCTCTCTCCGACATCATTCAGCCTATTTCTCGCTTACTCCGAGGTTACGTTTGGCTTGGGTATTCGTTGCACGAACACTCGTGGCTCTTGGCACACGATACAACCAAGATTTCTAACCGCGTGTTGGTGGCATGCGCGTATGTGAGCTTCTCCTGGGAATGTATCTGTGCCAAAGTATAAGCTCTCCACACGCCGCAGGAATCGGTAGGATGAGGAGGATGAGACCTTCCACGGCAGAAGAGATACCGCTAGCGCCCTCTGACCTCTCTTCAAGCGAGCGAACGAGACCTCTTTCCACTGGTACCGGTAATTTTACGTTCGTTGCCAGCTTCCTGGTGTTCAATCCAGCACTGATCTAGATCACTGAACATTCTTTAGCACTTTTGGCTTAGTTAAATCATGTCCCGTACGTTATCGAAAGATCTCGGGGTACCGAAGAGCGAGCGAATGTAATTCGTGACATGAAAGTCATCGGTTGTACCGATTGATTGATGACCCTTCGATGCATTGTTACGCTTTATTTGTTCCTTGTCAGACTCTTCAACGAAATTAGGCTCCATTTTTCGAGATCGTTTATCTAGTATCGAATTCCTTAATATTCCACGTCAATTCTTTTTAATAGTATCACTTTGCCAGGGCATCTTTCTTATATAACGATTCTTTCAACATTTATGCACCTCATGGATCTCGAGGGTACGATCGTAAAGTTCAAATCGTGATGATTTCGACACTCAACTTCGACGCGGCCCAGTTTCTCGTGGATCTTGAAGCAACGTTATTAAATTTTTCGAATCAAGAGAAGTGTGTCGCGAGATTAACGAGCTTTTGAAATCTTCCCGGATTTATAAAATCCTCGCAGAGCAAAAGTAGTGCAATTTCGGGCAATATCTTGCTTCTAATAAATTCATTCAAAGTTTAGAGAAATGCTGGAAATGTAATGATTGATTACTGCCAACTTGAAAAAGTTGGCAGCGATTGCGTACCTGGGGTTCATTCGACGAACAGTCTGAATAAAATCATGGCTGTTATTATCCAAGCAGCAAAAATAAGCTGGAAATAAGCGGATTCCGATACCAAAGGGCAGCCTAGTGGAACGCAGTTAGCTAGTCCCGGTCGAAAGACGGCGAATTTAAAAGAAGCGAAGCGTCGTTGCGGACGGAGAAGGAAGGAGAGAATTATTCAAATTGTTCTGCTTCACGTGTTATAGGTACGGAACCCGACTACAGCCTTTAGTGAAATATAACTAACTGCCGCTAAGAAATAATGTCGTGGGATAACTTTGCGCACGATCAAGGTTTCTCTTTAACGGCTCTCTTCGACTAGCCCTTGCCACACAAAAGACACCGAGAGAAAATAGTGTACCGATCTTCGCGCGCGACCCGAAAATATTCGGGTCAAGATTCAAAACGCTGCCGGAGAAGAGCACCGCGTGAAACGTGAAACCCGTGTCCTAGATGGGACCTAATTGTACAAGAAAACGAGCGAAGCCCGTAGCAATTAAGATAATAAATTGTTCCGATCTTCCGAATCTCGCCGGGATCACGTTCGGCGAACGTTTTATAGAAAGAAAAAAATGATGATTGTAATAATCGGTAGGTCGAGGTGCATCGCTTCGACCTTTTTCGAAGCACTCATAATCAAGATCCCGATCACATAATTAGCGACGTCGTGATCGAAGAAAAATTGCTTTGGGTTAGGAGAAAAGAAGAAACAATCGAGCGGTCCTGATGCGCGAGCTCTGAAATGTATATGGCCGTTGGAAACAGAAATAAATGAGCAGCTTCCGGTATTCGTTTGAAGGAATTCATCCGGTTCGAATAAAGAAATGCGGCCGGTTCCCAGCCTTCACAAAGAGCACTGAATATAAAAGAAGAGAGGCACGAAAAATGTATAAATAAAACCTGTCGCTGGAATAAATACCAGGTGAAATAAATCCTTAGCCCCTCGAGGAGCTTTTCCAGGACCAGCAATAATGCGTTATGGACATTACGAGGCTTTGTCCCGTCGCTGCTGTGAAGCTCGAAAGCCGCGGTTGGCACCAGGAGGAATCGGTTCGTTTTAATTCGCTAATCACCAATTAACCAAGCGTCCTCGCGTCCGAAACCCCTAGAAGCATTTTAACGAGCCGCTGTGTCGCCCGGCTTGGAATTTTACTTTGGCCGCTTTGCTTCTCTCGCTGCTCCTTCTTCATCCGTCTCTTTTTACACCACTCTAGCTTGCCTCACTTTTCTGCGTCTTCGTCCTCCGCGGCGCTGTTGCTTCTCCTCGATGTGTGCGAGCTCCCGCAATTAGTGCATACTTTGACTCGGTGTTGGATCCAGAAAGAGTACCCGCTGAGTCGAAAGGAATTACTAACAGAGAAGAGGAGGAACAAGCTATTCAGATGGAGACCGATCGTCGCCAGAAATCGCGGTTCGGCCTCGCTTCAGCATCGCGGCAACTGGTTTAATCCATTTATATATATTTGCGCGTAAATTCTACCCGACGTTTGCTTTTTTATTTTCAATACAACTCTTTTTATCGTTACATTTTTCGACCCGATTGGACGATTAGTTCCGCGCATTAAAATGCTGAAATATTAGACGCGTTTTACGCGAGCGATCAACTAGGAAGAAATTAGGCTCTTGATTATACGGATTCGCGGGGTGCAGTATGTTTCCTCGAACGGTGAAACGCGGTATTCTTGAATTATGGCGAAGGAGTGCGATGCCAATGAGAAATATTTCAGTTCGAAATGACGGACGTAAATGTCAAATCTTATTCACTCATTACTCGAAAGTATCATATTTTCCTTGGGCGCTTTGCGTATCGCGGTATAATTGTTCCGAAGTTACAGCCCGTGTCTTCGTAAATCCCGAGTTTTACGACGGAAAGCTTTCCGCAAATTAAATCAAATCCAACGATGATGAATTGGAATGAGCTACCGTTTCTAATTACCCCGTGGAACGCGTTTCGCTTCTCTTTTTTTTACGTCTCGTTTTACTTATTGAAGTTGGCTGCGAATTGGACGGACTAAATTCTAGGCGTGCATTTTTTTCAATAGAGAAAACGAGGAAAACAACATAAATTTTGCCGGTTACCGTTAAACATGTCTTGTTTCGTGGGTGCCGAGGAACGTATCTACTTGGCCGAAATTAAAGTCGACAGAGTAGAACTCCTGGAGGCGATTCATCCACTCGTGGTCAACGTCAAGTTCAGCGACTTTCCCATCGTCAAGATATCACAAAACGACTTTTACAGTGTCGAGTCATCTTCACCGGGAAGTCGCGGAGTCACGGAATTCCGTTCCGGAAGGTCTTTCTTGTTCGCCAAACAACCAAGAGATGTGCTACGGATGATGCAGTCGAATCCGCTCAGGGTCGGCATTTTTCGTTCCGGCGACACTTTTCCTACCGCGGAAACAAAAGTGTCACTTTCCGGGTGTCTGTGCAATCAGATCGCGATGTCGGGAAACGACGCGCAACATTTGCCGAAACCTTACGTTCTGAAAGGCGGCTTCAAGTTGTTGGATCCCGGCGAAAACCCGGCGGGGATGATTTACTTGGAGTTTCGTCTCACGTGTTTCGGGAAGTTTATTACCACGCAATACCATTTGCGATCGGAAGATTTTTTCATCAAAAGCGGTAGGAGCGAGAGCGAGTATCGAGTGGAGAAAATGCTTCCTCCGAAGGAAAACGAAGAAGAAAAAAATGGGGAGGAAAGCGAAGAAGAAAAAGATGGGGAGGAAAACGAAGAAGAAAAACATGAGGGAAACGAAGTAAACAATGGGGAGGAAAACAAAGAAGGAAATGATGAGGATGAAACGGAAGCTTCGTCCACTTCCGCTGATGACGCGGGTTACGAATTTTAGAAAAAAACAATGTTTTCGAGCCTGTAAATCGACTGTAAATAAATGTTTCTTTTTGGTTGTCTTGACAACGCGTGATAGAGCTTGACGGTGTCAAAATTGACTTTGGTTAAACTGTCAGATTCGAATGACAAATTATTTGTAGCGAACGTAATTCAAAAAAGATCGACTCGATATTTCGAAATGGACCAAGAAAATGATCGAAAGTTTATTTTACAAATCCGAGTAATCAAATTGGATTTGAAACCCGGGAATTTCACAAGCGAAGGCTCTTTTTCGATAAGTATCATCGCCGATTTTCTCGACTTGCCGCCTTTTGAAATTCAACGAACGAGCTGTTCCTCGGATGAACAATCTTGTTGGGGATTCTGCAATTTCGATGTGACGAAAACCCGTTCGTTTTCAAAATCAGTCGCCGATTTGGCGAAAGCTTTGAGATCGACTCCGTTAAAATTGAAGATCTATAAGAAAGATGATGTCGATGAACAAGTTTCCTCCTCGGAAAAAGACGAATACATTTGCCTCGCAGAAATAGCTTTCAGTGACGACATATGTGACGAGATAAATTCACTCTCGGCAAAATCCACTCGAGGTCTCGAAACATTCCGCATGGAAAATACAAATGAATTGATTGATTTCGAAGGCAATACCGTTGGATCGATATCGATATCGATCAACATTTTCTGTCTCGCGGAAAACGGTGTCGAAAAAGAGGATTTTTTTAACGATCAGCGTGAGTTGAAAGTTCAATATTGATGATGATAGTTTTTTTCTCGCCCAAGAATATTTTTTCGTGGAAAATGGACTTTACGCTCAATGAATATTATTTATGACATTAACATCAGAAGAATTGATCGAAAAGTAAAATAGAATCATCCAAAAATAGTATACTTCAATGAAAATGAATCGAAATTGAAGTTGATGCTTTTCAGAATGTCCTTGTTCGTCGAAGGAAAAAGAAAATTTGCAGCAAATTTACCGGCCGATACAACCGCCCCACCCAGCTCCCAAAGTAGCCTTCAACGAGCCCGGTTTCGAGAAGCTCACGAG
>JABFQM010001175.1:0-23764 GCA_022816865.1 Zelostemma sp. ZL-2020
AAATACGCAGCGATATTTTACCCCTGGAAAAGTGCAACCATCCAAACATTCACGCGGAATAGTATCTTTGTACAGGGGATAACCACATTTAATACTTTATTATTCCGTTATACCGTTATTTTTTAATATGTTTGCGAGTTATGAATAGTACAAGAGTACATTAACTGTCGTCGGATCGAATTTCGTGCGAATTCTTAAAGTCAAATCGAATTCGGACGACATTCAGAATATGCTGATTTAACAATGAAAAAGGTCGGTAACCAATCTACTTCAGAATCGGCGATTATGGTCTAAAATGTAAGGGTCACAACTGTATGAAGTTTTCTTCAATAAAAACCCCAGAAGTTGGTAAAGCGGGAACCTGGGATATTCCACTTTCCCATCGAGAACTGATAATTCATCATCTATCGGTACGACAGCAATTCATTACCATCCCAGCAGGTTTATATAACATTACTCGCGTTGTTTTCACTCGGCTGGAACTGTCGGTGCGCGTGTTTAGTGTGCAAAATATGTGAATTGAACAATTTAACTTTTCTACTTTGCACACACTCGAGATTTTCCAAAAAGAGACTCCAACAACAATGTTTTTGACAAACATTTTACTCAAACCAAAGGCTAAGTAAGAAATCAATTAATTCGTTTATTTGTGAGGTTAGAACGCATTCGACATCGCTGCGTTTTCCAGTGAAAATTGTAGATCGAAACACGCGTTTTGACAAAAGTCACTCTTCTAGACAATTACACATTTCTTCATAAAAGTCTACAAACATGATCGACATTTCTATAGTATTGATTTTATCCATCTTTTCATTGGGTATTACGATTTAGGGCGGGAAATTCAAATCTCCGAGTTTCGTAATAATAAACTTGATAATTAAATAAAACAGTTACGAAAACCAATTCCGAACATGGCACTGAGAAATAATGATAAATCACAAGGGAATACTCTAATTCAGAAAATAAACTCGAATTAAGGATCGTTCCGATTCTGCTACTTTGTAGAACGAATCACATTTAATCCCGTTCAATAATGCACGATTCAATCGGAAAAAGTTGCAGGGCAGTTTTTATTACGCCAGTCGAAATTCAATTAACCAATTACATGTTTTACGACAGTGAAAGCTCCCAAATGAGTTTTATTGCACTTGCGGTTACACTTTCGACAATTTCATGATTGAATATTTGTGACGCGATCTGAGAAAAGGGACTTTACGTCCATGACGCTAAGGCGCATTTTCTCGAATTATAGCATGTAAAACGACCCTTAGCGTCATAGACGTAAGGTCCCTTTTCTCAGATCGCGTCACATTTGTTTTTTTTACAGAACCATTTTGGTCGTTGCAAAAAGCATGGTCAGCGGTCACAGAAGATTTCAAATCCGAGAAAGGCTCTCGGATAAAGCGGAATTCATGGCTTTTGATCCTTTCGGTACACATTAATTCTTACTATTCATTTTGTAACTTTTTTTTATATTTTTCTTTAAAATCGTAAAAATATATAGTAGACAGCAAATTTTACAGGACAAAGAAAAAACTCCTTTATTTGAGTTCAAATAACATCGTTTTTCGAGATGAAAAATAATCGATAAATTTTTTTTTTCAGTTCAGCAAACAGTTATGTACAAGGAACACAAAAAAATCCGCAGTTTGAAGTAAATGGAAAAATGTATGACTTCGTGAAAAAAGTGTGCATTGTTATTGAAAAATAAAATAATGAATGAATGCGTGTGTCTAATTAACTGTGAAACAGTTGCTCCGTTTCTATTTTTATCCGAAGCGACCCTTTCATTACGCACTAAAACCCTGAGGAAGTCACCATAAAATCGTTTCGAATCACTTTTCAGTCAGCCGTGAAATTTTGAGATCGACCCTTTTCTTTCATTTCCCTCTGCAAACAACCACGTGAAAGTAATACAAATGACGCCCACATTGAAATCCGGAAGAATTTGCCGTCTAATATTTCATTAAATTTATCAAATAATTTCTAATCGAACAATATCTGTAAAATTTTTAGTTTTTACCGTGAAAAATTTTTGTTTCTCAGCCAATTGGCATGTTCGGCCGTTTATATTGTTCACGGGACAATTTGCAGCAACTTTACCGTGGCGATTAAAAAAAATATTTATTTGCAAAAAAAATACGGGCATTTGTTCAGTGAGTCGGTCAGAAATTTTTTAAACAAATGCATGTAAGTATCTTTTTCGCGAATAAATATTTTGTTTCGTTTTGTACATTTTTGACCATTTTTGTACAATTTTTTTTCGTGAAAACGAAAAAATTGTTTAATGAATTATGCGGGCGAATGAAATTAAATTAATTACGTTACATTATACATATTTTCCAATGCAACCGGACTACTTTAATAAAAAATAATGCTTATCGATTTTAAGAGGAATCAAAAATTTTAATTTACATCGACGCTCATTTTTTATTTCATTCCCATCCACACTTCAGATGTAAATACACTGCAGACATTTCCGATCACAAAATTGGCCAGTAAAACATTTCAAAAACATGCGTTACATGCAATATTTGAAAATGGCGCAATTGCCGCTTTTGGCTCTTAATTACGTGAAAACTAATGTCCCGCCGGATTATGTTGGCAACGCTGAGAAACCCGGTGACGCCGATCGTGGATTGGGACGAGTTTTTAAATGGAGAACCCTCGAATACGCGTTTAATGAGGCGAAAGCAACCCGGAAACCCGTGTTCATCATCATACACAAACCGTCGTGTCCAGCATGTCAACGACTTAAAGAAAAGTTTTCTCGATCGTTTAGGCTATTAAATCTCAGTGAACGGTACGTGAAAGTTTAATTTTCCGAAATTCGTTCGATTGTGAAACATAAAAATTAAAAGGGCTCCCACGAAATAGTTCGATAAGCCTGATTTTCCAGAGTTTCCATTCGGAAAAAAATAATAATAAAGACGATAAAATAAAATAAAAAACACCAGTTTTCGGAAATCTTTCGAATTTCCGACACTCGTGTTCTTCCGCATTTTTTCAAATTTTTATCGATGTTTCCGATAAAAACGCTCTGGACGTGCAAACAGTATCGAAGTCGCAGAATATTAAAGCGATTTGCAAACAAGAAAGGCTGTGGCGTCGCACGGATCTCGGTACTTAGCCCACGTTTATTACAGATTTGTTATGGTAAACGTGGAGAACGGTGTCAAGATGGGCAAACAAGACAAGTACCAGCCCGATGGCAAGTACGTGCCGAGGATTCTCTTCTTCACTTCCGATGGAGAGCTCATCCAGGACGCTTACAACCGAAGCCCCTGCGTCGACCCCGAATACCGCTATTTCTACAATTCGCCTGCCCAGATCGTCGAAACTATGGCATTCGTTCTAAAAAGCCGCGAGAAATAAACACAATTATTCATGTTGCATTTCGAAAGCCGAAACTCGCTAACTCGGTACAAAAGAAATAGTGATCTGGTTTTTGTACTCGTATTAAACGAGAGCAAACGTTGTTTTTCTTAATTCTTTCGACAATTCACGCGGAAACGAAGGCTCGAGGGCTCCTCCTTTGAGTTCGAAATGTCTTTTGCAGACGCGATAACGAGGAAGAGCTCGAGAGTGGCGAAAGTCGACGTTTTGCAAGAGACGAAATGCAGATACAAAATCGGTAGATGCGCCCTCGCGTTCTTTGATCCCCCGGGAAAAGCAGAGTTGTATTACTTCCACGCCAGGCTTTTTCTTTTTCCGCCCTTTTGCTCCCGAATTTCCTTTGCTTTTGTCAACTTTCTTTTCTTTTCTTAATAACAATTATCAGGAAATACTTCGAGTCACGTAATAACGGCAGGTTCGCGAACTTTCTCCGCATTCGTAACCGTTGTTTCAATTAAAGAACGATGTATTTCCGCGAAGGCTGCGTGAAGGGAGTTTGACGTTTCATCAAAGCGAGTCCTTGCTTGTGAGATCCAACGATCCGTTTGTGACATCGTCAGTCGACGATAAGGTACTTTTGTTTCGCATTCACGGAGCGAGCAATCGCGAGCATTGTGACCCTCCGCTGCTTAAGGGCTTTTAAGTCTCCGACCGTTTAATCGTAAAGAGAGTCAAAGATCCAAAGGACCGCGTTGGGTTTTACTCTTGTACATAAAACAGCCACTGCACAAGTGTTGTTACTTGTCCACGCGATTATTTCAACTGATAATTTCTATCCATTTTTTTACCGGGTTATTTCAATTCAACGGGAAAAAAAAAGAAAAGAGTGCAAGTGATCAAGATTTCCCGCATCATTTTCCTCTGTGCCTCGATTTCACGCGGGTTCTTTTCATACGAATCACGTACCCCTGTGAAAGCGTTCTCGCTGAGTAGACGCTACTCGGAAATATAATTTCCGATTATAATAAAAGGGAATTATTGCTAATAGTCCGCGACCCGGAAGTACGTCTGGTCTCTTACGAGTGTGTGCAAGCGCGCCCTATTTGCTCTTTGCTTATTACAGTGTGTACTGTGAATCAAGCTCGAGCTACGTAAAGTGGCCTGTCGCTAATTAACTACGTTTTATTTTGTGTTCATTTTTCATAAGCCAGCTTCGCTTTTCCATCCCTTTCTTTCCCTCCTCGCTCGATTTCCTCGTTCTCTTTCTTTCTCGCGTTCGTCTCACTCGAGGGTTCCAATATTCCGCAAGGGCAGGCTTGTTTTAGTGTTTTTTTTCCAGTTTTCATTAGTATACATGCAACTGCTTGGAAAAAAATGAGGAAAGAAGTGAATGCCACGCTTTTTATGTTTCTTCGTCGATTAAAAAGAGTCGCTTTTCCTTGAGCCAACAAAGAGGGTGTGCCAAGTGGGAATTTCGCTTTTCTTCTTTTTCGTTTCGCCCGCGAATGCCAACCACTTTTCCCGTAATTGGGTTAAATTCCTTTGTCCGAATGTTATATATTTCTTTTTCCATTTCGCGATTCAAATGTCACGTTAAAGGAAAACCAGATGACACGACTTCGCCGCCTTCCTATAGAGTTTCGTATAGGTATCTTACCCTTCTTTTCACGAGCGTCTAAAAGACTCTTGAAATAAATTGAAAATGGTTCGCATCGTTTTACTCCGGCCATATTTTATAGTATATCTTTGTACACCTTCGAAACACCACTTTGAGTCTTTCTTTTTTATTCTTTTCTTTACAAAGAAATCACCTTTTTTTATTAATATCACGGGTTTCTAATTTGCGCCGAACGGAATGAAATGTAGAATACAAGTTTGTACGCAGACACAATTACAGAGCTTCTTGACGCAGAGCTACAGGATATCTATAGGTATTGAATCGATGAGTATCGTGCGACTGACAGCTGGAGCTAATTGAATCTTGACTCTATTCGTCGACTGGTACTGGTGAATCGCTGGTGTCGGAGTGTTCTTCTTTTCCTTACACCCACTTCTCTTCGTGTATCAGCCTCTTTTCTCCTCCTCTGCCGTTTCACTATATTTCAATTCTGAATATCGATCAGCCACTTGAATTAAACACTTTCCAGGATGATATATTAGATCGCGAACTTGATAAGATGAATTCGTTTTTGCAATTCCACTGATAATCCGTACGATTCATTATCAGCAACGATGCTTCGATTGTGCAATTAAGATGGCATCGGGAAAGGCATCTCTCGTTTTCGACTCAAACTACCAACAAGTATTTCAATATCCGCGCCAATATATTTCCATCAGTTCCCCGCGCGTGTGTGCAGTTATATTAGATTCTCTCGCGCGTTTTCCTTCGCTTTTCTCTCCTTGTCATTTTTTTACTTCTCTTTTACACTTGTTTTATACACATTATTCCCCGTGTTTTCAGCGTTCCAAATTAAACGCCCGAACTGCCAAAAAATGGCTTCAATTATGTACTAAAAGCATTCAGATTCCTGAAAAGGGCTACGTGATCGAAAAAATAGGAAAAAAGTTCTCGGTTTCGATTCCGGTTTCGGTTCTGATTTGAAATTCAACTGTTTTCTATGGGAATACCGAGGGCTTTTAATATACTTTCTCGATGTACACGACGATACTGCGAAGGTTAAAAGGGATGACGATCATTCGGGAGATATTAAAATCCTTTCAAAGGAAGTCACGTTTTCTTTGGGTAATTATCTCGGCGGATCAAGAACGAGGAACGAGCCGAACGAGATATGAAATAATTTGTTGAAGCGTGAATCATCGAATGAGCACCTGGACACACACGGGCCGCTCGCTCTTGTCGCAGCCGAATCGAAGTTCAAAAAAACGCATCCTCATATTTCTGCATTAAAAGTTAACAATAATACAAAAGCGTAAAAAGTACAGCGTGTTTTATTCTCGCAGTTCGTCGTTATTTGAATGGAATATTGAAAATATAAGAAGAAACAACGCGGGACGTTTCGTGGCATGGTTCTGGGTATATTAATGAATACCCTTTTTGTACTCTCTGCATATCGTTGGAAGGGTTTCTCTGTTTGAGCCTAATAGAAGCCCCACAGTATCTTGTGCGTACAAATACGAAGTTTAGAAAAGAATGAGCGGTTGAATGCAAGCGCGAGTATAATATGATATAATAGAGAATGGGTAGGCTACTACTTTTCTTCTTTTCCCTTTATACTTTTTATTATGTCTCCCGCTAAAACAGTCCCATCAAGCATCAAGCCCCGCGTGTACATGCACACGTAATTCGAGCTTACTCGTAATCTCAGCAACAACTTTTCCAATTTCTCATTTTTACCCGCGGTAATGTCCTTTTTATATCTCCCGGAATGCACATCTTGGGCGGCCCAAAATTCGGTACGTAATCACCAGCATGAAAGCTGCTCCTTCTTTTCTTAAGCATCGATCGAAAGCAATTGATGCACAAATCCCGTAGAACGATATCTACGAATCTACGCGATATATACGTTTCAAGTGTGTATCTCGTTACACCGTAATCGAGGAACAATGCCGTGGGCAGGGAAACATAGCGCAAGACAAATTCGCGGGGCGTGGTGGGTTACGCTTGGGGTAATTCGAGACGACTCGGCGACCTCTCCGATCGCTCGCTGACGAGGTAATTCGAGACTTTTTATTCTTGACGACTCGGAATCTTTTCACGTAATGAAACGTATACGCGTTTACGCGTTCGCTCTTGTATCTTTCGTTGTATGCGTGTCAGTGCTCGTATTATTATGATGGATATTCTAGAAGTCTTCTGCAAGGTCAATTGGAGCGTTTGGTAGGAAGTTTACCTCAACGATTCGTCTATAGCGTTGCTCAAAACACAAAGCGAATCCTCCGTGAACTAATGTCCTCAAACTTGGCGAATCCCACGTTAACGTCTTGCTTTTTGGACTTTAATATCGGTAATTTGGCAGAATCGCAGTGTTTCGATGGTGAAATATGAAAAGTCGGAATGAAGTCTGCAAAAATTCGGTTGTTGCATTTTTTTTCTCGATCGCGGGGGAAGTTAGTTTGAGCCGGCTATTATAATATAAAACAGGAAGAGAGACAAAGCGAACAAAACATTGTCGGGGCGTCGTTTCGTTCGCAAACAGCCCCCGCGAACTAAAACTTGGAACAAAAGTCCTCACTTTTGTTCCCCGTGAAAGTTTTTCGAATTATGATCGGGCGTGCCACGGATGACAGGAGACAGAAAGAGACACGAGGACTAGGAGAGAGGCGTGGTGCGTCGTTTTCTTTTTCCCTCTCGGCTCTCTTTGCCGTGCCAGTGTCGACTTCGACTCTCTTCTCCTGCAATTTATGTACTTCGCTAAGGCCCCTAAGTTAAAACCTTGCACGCCCGCGCCCAACTTTCTTCTCCTTCTTCCACTTTACAGACTTTTACTCGCTTCCGTACTGTAATTAACCGGTTTCCTTCTAATGAAGATTAATCCGCTCAATTAGTGTAGTGCGAAGTCCACATTTTTCATTTCAACGCGATCATCGCTTGACTGATTTATCAGCTCCGCGTGTATCGAAATTAGGGAAGGCATTTCGAAAGTAATAAAGAGAGAACGATTAATAGGCGATTAAACGTTCGCTACAGACGAAGGGTGAGTGGGGTAAAATCCAATAGCTATTAAAAGCTATCACTTGTGAGAAAGCCGCAAGCTTTTCCCCTTCTTATCTATCGCTCCGTCTTTTTCGCTCACCCCTCGCGGCCGCAATACCAGAAGACATCTTTCTGCGGTCCTAACAATGGATATAATATATCAAACAAATTTGCCCCCTAACCCACGACGGACAACAATTTTTCCCGCGCGATTGACACGTGACTTCGTGGGCACGTCGAAGGGTCAATCGGCCCATCAAAGGGGAATGTTTGCATAAATAAAAGACGAAATTGTTGATGAATTTGAATGAAAAAATATGCTTTCCCCGTTGAAAATAGTCTTTCATTGTACTCGGAGAAACAATTATTTCCGTACAAGGCATTTGTATTCCATTATAATTCAATTGCAGGGGTATGGGTATATATAAAGTTGAATCCTCACGCGATAGTGTATGTCCGTATAACGGGGTAACCTATAAGCCGTCGGTTAAGCCACCCATTGTTTCCAACAACACGCGGGGGCCTGCTGATCCGTACGCTCTATTGAAAATCCATTGTCGAAATATATCTACTCTGTCAAACGCATGTGTACCTATATCTGGCTACCCTTTCTTTAGACGAGGTGGATTTTATGGCTTTTCAATCGCGATGATCGCGACAAATGGAAATCCGACTGCCTGGCATGGAAACGAGAGTAAAAAGCACGCCCAGCTCACTTCTCGTCATATCTGCCACTAATGGGGACGTATAAATTATCGTCCAATACAATATTTCAACTCGGGCTTGAAATTTATTACGAAATTCCACGTTTCATTTCTCTCAGGGACAAGCGCCACAATATGACACAATTAAGGGGAGAATTTGACATTACATATATGACAAGGACAAAAAGAAGCGCGCATACCCGTATGCATTGTAATTTAAAAATTCCAACCGCTTGCATTAACGCGTGACCTTGTACGTGATAAAACGTGAGCTATATAAAACGAAGTCGGATTATAGGAGAAAAATTGAAAAAACGAATGATTTAAAACATGCACCCCTGCGAGAGATAAAAATCACAGTGACACGCGAAGAGTGCTATAGAGGAGAGAAAGAAAAGGCAATAAAAGCAATTGTCGGAAGAAGGCGTATCCGTTTGTAATTTGCATGGTAATATTTATCGGTGCGATATCTGGCAGATGCGTTAAAGACTGCATTTTCCATAGGTAACGTTCGGTAATGCAAGGGATTGTCCGGGCGGGTAGGAACCACCCTAACCATGCTAACGCCACGAGCCCAGCGCGGCTAAAAAAATATGACACCACATAGAATATAGTCTTCTTGTCTTTACCGCTTGTCTTTTATCGCGGCCTTATGATAATTTTATTTCTTACGCTGTATCTTGCTCCGCGCCATCTCTCATCCCACGCGATTCCAGTAAAGATTTTCGTGAAAAAGAGAGCGGCGCTATTAAAATATCTCAGCCCTTTTCCGGGATGCACTTTTGGGGAATATAAAATGTACATAATAAATGCCGTTACAAGGGATTTTTTTATGCGAAAGCAAAGCCTTTCCGTGACAGCCATTTGGTAAAATTTTTACGCGAGTTAATGTTAATTAGTCGACACTGACGTGACGAAGGGTCCTTCACAGGATTTCATGTCAATTGCTGCCAGCTCACCCGTGCCGGATGTATGCGCGGTATGCGTACAAGTACTTGCAATATGTCCACAATTCATCCATTACAACGACTAAACGCGTGTAATAGAATTAACCCTCGCGTGTACTGTCGCGCTTTGGTACTGCGGTGTCATTTGTGGAAGGTTTTTCATTGAAAATTCTGTCAGATTAGGAGTTCGGCACAAGTTCCGCAGCCAACTAAATTCCAAGCAAGAATTTCTTTCCCCATTTATCGCGTAATTGCGGGGCCACTTGAAAAACGTCTTTCCTTCGACGGAGAGTCTTATTATTTCGGGATACCTTACGGCTTTTTAATCGGGTATGAAAGTGGCTGCGCGGTTATACAATAATGGGCAAGTATAACCGAACACTTAAGATTGGAGCTCACGCGATAGGATCCCGCGGAGCTTTTCTACCGTCGAGAATCCAAAAGTAATGGCGTATCCAGTACTCCTCGAGGGTCTCGCACTCGAGGGTCTCGACACGAGCGTCCCGTGGCGAGCGCCCCGCGTGCCCGGCATACATCCTTTCCTTTTA
Organism: Zelostemma sp. ZL-2020; assembly: GCA_022816865.1. Lineage (NCBI taxonomy): Eukaryota > Metazoa > Arthropoda > Insecta > Hymenoptera > Platygastridae > Zelostemma > Zelostemma sp. ZL-2020. The sequence continues at coordinate 10,190 of JABFQM010001175.1, forward strand.
CACGGCCTCGACGAGTGATCGCAAAACAATCGTTAACAATGCCCACTACAGCGTTTTTATTTATTGTACTTATGTGGCACCGCGAACTATGAGACTCACGAGCCCTGTATGGGCATTCTTAGCCAAGTAGGAGCACTCTAATCATTCCGTCCAATGTTCAAACTTCATCGACTCTTTTGTTTCGGCTTTACAGATTTATTTACAGTTATACCGCGAGCTACCTGGAAAAAGTCATCCGCGTAGCGAAAAATGCCGAGAAGCAATGAGAAAAACGAAAAGTTTGTACCCACGATCTCTGGGATCTGAAAATTTAAGCTTCCAGGGAGGTTTAATTTTAAAACGATTAGCCGCACGCGACAGGGTTGAAGGTGTCGACCTGCGATTGACAAGATCGTTTCAGGGGTGAACGAGAAGAATCGAGAGGGTCGCGGAGAGTGGCGATGAGTATGTATCACGAATCTGTCTTTTAAAAATAGTCGTCGAGTTGAGCGATAGTTTTTTCAGGCTGGAAATATAATAAGCCTCTTTAAAGTGTTCAAATCTATTAGCTAGTTTGGGTAGGTCTATATGAATACATTCGCATACGTAAACTTGAAGCACCGGTTGTAATGACGGCCGAAGATTTGATTTCGTTTCAGTAGTGCCGTGTTGTTTGCTCATCCATTAGCGCTACAATAACAAAAAGACCTTTCAACGGTTTCTCTTTTTTCTGGCCTTTGCCCCTTCAAATTTTCATCGGAATAAAAAAGAGTAGCAAACAAACGAGTTGTCGAATTATGTATTCATCATTTCATTGCCATTTCAACGTGTTACTATAAAACTGGATGTTCGACTCTCACGTAGGCGCGTACAAAACCGGAAATCAATCGGCTTTTCAGCTTTGTATGGTACAAGGTACCCGAAGGTAATACGCGAGCGTATAAGAAGCCACGTAATTTCGAATTCGCGAGGAATGGTTTTACGGTGACAATGAGCATACCAAAGGCGACGAGAGTGAAGAAGCCAAGATATTGAATACCGTTTCACATGCCCTCCACGTAGCCAGCCACGTAGACGATCCAGATCGACTCCATCTTACTTCCTTTCTTGTTAAATGCGCGCCTCTTCCCCTACTTCCTTTTCCCTTTCACCCCCTTTCCCGGTGACCTTATACTTCGCCCCTTCCGCGCCCGCGCCATCTATTATTCGGTGATATTAAAATTGTCTTCTATCTTTGGAGCGCGATCCTTCGCTCAGGAACTCCGACTTCCACAAATAATTTACATGGTTTCATTTCGCGAGCAGGAATTTTACTTCCATTGGAAGTAATGACTTTTGACATTGTTTTTCAGGCTTGATAAAACGGATAAAAGTGTTCTTGCTCGCGGAGTGACAATTTTATCATGGATTTAATTAATATTTCATTTGTAAACCCCCACCCACGATCCTCTTCTCCCCCCCCACTCCACATACCGCAGCCCCTTGACGCGCGCGGACACAATACATGTACACACTTCGCACCTACATTGAAGAGTGGAATTTATTCACATCGCATTGCGACTGCTGCACACAGATGCAAGTCAATACACGACTTCCTATTTACGCGGTTGTGTATTACACAGCTGGAACGAGGTGGCTGTATTTCAATTTAGGACGTCCATTGTTTGATACTAATATTATTCAGTTCGGAATTGTTTCGCGACGCCCTTCCAGCTCAGAGATGCTCCGAGCTCGTTGACGACGTGGAATTGTCGGCTATTATTCACGTCTCGCTACCGATCCGTTTCCACAGCATCCACTTTCGTTTCCAACTTTGCCGAAATCACACTCTTTTCATCGCGAACTTTCAATTATCTCTTTCACCTTTTCCATTTATATGACAAACAGTTTCCGCCGTACGATTTCCATATTTTTTACGTACAACGGTATTGGTTTTTAGCAAAGAATGAGGCAAAATCGGCGGGTCACCTTTCGAAGCACGGCAGTTCCTCGTGTTTGCGGAGGGCAAACGAAGGTTGTTTGGAAATAGTCGGTAACACTTTATCTTCAGCGAGGTACAAAAAAAGGGAGCCCGAAAATGAAACCAGAATCTTATTCACGCGCGTACGCGGTGTACGGAACACTAAACTTATCTTTCTTTAACAAATACATTTAACGTGCAAATATTATCCGAGGGCTCGAAATTTTTTCACGGTTACTTTGTATTCATTTTTGGGATCTCCGGAATATATTTATCTCAGTTCAATCGATGATTATTTCTTTACAATTTCGGACAAATTTTCACATTTAGGACGTATGTAAATGCTTTTGTAGTCGAGTCCGTGCGATGTCAATCAAATGAAGCTCAACATTCCGGTCCAAGTTGAAAGAGGAGTCAGCGAGCGACAAATTAAGAAGAGGAATGCCAGTGTCCTATAGAAATAGTAACCCCGAATATAAGGTAGGAATCATCCCAACCCCGTGACTATTATGAAACGTAACCAGAAGTATCCGAGTGAGCTCCAAGGGGTGCCGATATATTGCAACGACCCCGTGCTGTCGTAAATAATGCACGAGTACCGTGCAAATTATAGCATATTATCATCCTACCAAATACTATTGTCAATGCCAAACAATTCCTTATTGAAAATGATTTATAGTCTTGCAGTTTGACACTTTATTAGGACTCAACTCCCCGAGTAATGAATTGCGTTATTAGTTTATTCTCACTGGAAACTAGCTTTTCAATTTCTTCGAGTGAATGCTTTTTTTTTCATAAATATAACGTAAACAATTTTTCTGTTCTGAGAGTATTCTAGATTCAACCAAATTTATACGTTTCGTTCTCATTCGGCGAGTGCAGCGCGATCGATTATCGATATATAGCACTCCATATTCCGAAATTACATCGCCCCGGTCGAGCGATTATTAGATTTTAGTGGCTATTAATATTATCGCGATTCAAACATAGAATCAAGCGATAAATGTTTTACAGAGTTTAACGAACCGTTATATCCGTTACCGCGAATCAATTAATAAAGTCGAAAATGAGTGTTTCCGCATCTGTTCCGTGGAATCGGATATTTTATAACGAGATCCTTGAAATTCCCAAGGTGCACTGCCTGTCGGATCGCGTTTCGCTCGAAAGGTATATCGAGCGCACGCATTTTTCCGCTCATTAATCGATGCCACAATGATCGGCGAGCACTTTACTCGTCTCTTCAGGCAGTAGACGAGTTCGATTTCGAGGTTGAAAAAGAATCAGTGAATCGAGAAAGGGACAGGGTCAAAAATGATAGAATGACAGTCGGTACGGTACGAAGTATCAATACGTTTCATTTATTGAATTTCCGGTCTATACATTTTCGTACACCACAGATGCAATTATCCTTACCATTATGAATAATCTATCAATTCGTATCAGGCTTGTCAAAGGTGACGTAACGTAGAAAAGTGGGGGATGAAACGCTCTGGAATTATTAAAGTTTGCCAATCCTGATAAGATTTCGTACCTTACTGCAAATTATACACGGATTATATATCTATGTTTATGACTCGGACGAAATTATTCAATTCATTTGGAACTTGGAAAAAAATAGAATTCAATGGTTAAGTTCGTTTCTAAACAGTCCCAGTATGCTTTGAATAGGTCAAAGATTTTTTAATCCAATGATACTTTTCAGCTAGCGACATTTTATTTACAGTTTTGATTAGCGTCGATCAACTTACGTAATACTATGTTGCAACTACCAACGTATCTTCTTACGCGCCTTCCTCGAGAATATCTATACTTTTTCTCTAATCACGAAACACATGTTCTTTGGAAAACGGAAACATATGGCTACCATATATGGGCCAAATCATATAACTATACATCGCTTTCCCAAATGGATTTCAAATCAACGAATTGGCTTTCGAGAAAACGAGGGGGAGGAAATCGTAGTCGCTCTCGGATCACTCGGAGTAGCTGGTTTTATCACTTGCGTCGTCGGGACTGGTTTCCCGGTAGGTATCGCCGTTGGAGTGTGTTTGATTGGGCGGTCTGATGACCGTCGGCAGGTACCCGGTTCCCGTGTAGGGCGCCGCTAGAAAGCGATGCCTGGTCGGCGGACTTGGCCCGCAATAAGCGCCCCTCGTCACGTACGCCGCCGTCGCCGAAGCCGAGGCCGCGGAAACGCCCGCGGCCGAAGTCAACGCGCCCAACGGCGAAAAAGCCGATTTCGGTTGTAAGCTGTCTTCGCAAACCAGAACTTCCATTGCCGAAACCACGTCGCCTGGAATGCAATTGTTTCATATCTTTTCAACCGATTAACATTTCGGAAAACTTCGAACGGATTCTTAAAGTTGAAGGTTCGCGCTTTAAAAATGGTCTTTGGTTGGTTCTGATTCGTATGATTTTTGCCCGAGTTACGACCTTTTGAAGTTTACTTAAAGAATTTGGACATTTTAATCACCTTTGCATCGATGCAGCAAAGCTTCGACGTCGCCGCGACGTCTTCCAGGGAAGACTCGCAGAAGAACGTCGACGGGGGACCTTTGCTGTTGCTGCTGAATCTGCAAGCCGCAAGGCTGCTGAATGTTTTGCATCTGCATTTGCATCTGCATCTGTATCTCTCGAGTTTCCTGCAGATGCGAATGGTGTTGATGCTGATAAAGAGCTGGTGAGCAATACACCGAGCTCGCAGCTGGACCGTAAAGAGGAGCGTACGAAGAAAAATGCGCTGCCGCTGCTGCAGCCTATTAACAAAGATTAAGAAATGACCTTTCGAAATCTCAGCACTCTCAGACATTTCTGTTCAAGGTTTTCAGTTTGATACAAGCACAAGTGGATTTCCTCTTGCGAGAAGCAAAAATCGACTTCCTGGAATTCAAATTCCTCTTCCGTCAAACGGTTTTCATGCAGAAAATTGCTAAGTAAAAGTTGCGTACCGTCAAGGCCGACGGAGGCGGGCTGTGTCGTTGATGCACGAGATCAATGGCTTGCAAAGCCTGCAGCGTTTGAGGTGGACTTCCATTTTTCCGAAGACTCAAGTTTTCCGGTGCCGGCGTGCCTTCCCGCTGCGGCGTCAGCGCCGGCGTCAACGGCGGAGTGTGTCTAGGACTCGGCGTTCCGGGTTCCGCGCTTCCATCTTCGGAATCGTTCGGACTATCAACTTTTCTGCCGCAAAAAGCCTCTTCCGATTTCACGGTGGAATGCGACGCGTTAAGCGGCAAACGACACCGCGAATTCGAGCGGGAACGAGAGCGGGACCGGGACCGGGAATGCGATCTCGAGCGCGAATCCGAAGTCGGTATTCTTGGCTTCCCGGAAAGGATGGACTCCTGCTGCTCAGCTCCCGAGTCGGAATCGCGTTCCTCGTCTTCGATTCCAGCTTCGGACGATAACCTAGCGCGTTTCGAGCCTGGAATTCAGAAGATGGAAAAGTTGGGTAAAACTTGGACAAGCTTTCGAGGAAGTGTCGTGAACTTTCTCCCTCGTTATCCGGTCAATCGAATCACACGCATGATAAAATTTCATCATGAAAAGGGCTCCATTACTGTTATCAGAAAACAGGGAAAAAAGGAACGTTTTACTTCGTTTTTAAAATCGGATTCGGGATTCCTTCTCGCATGAATCCCCATCGTTTCTTCAAAGCGCACACGTTGCCAATTTTCGTAAGAGCCGAGTATCTCTCGAGCACAATAGCGTTTCGAGTCCGCGGGGTTACTCGGATAACGAGCGATTGAAAAGAAAGAGGAATCGGGCCGAGCAACATTTAAACACTTCCGCTCGACTGCTCTTTCCTAACGAGGAAAGCACTCACGGTGGAACGCGAACTTTGTGCCCCGCAATAGCACTCGAAAGTTACTCGCGCCACTTGTAACACAACCGCGTTATGCTTGGCTATGGATAAATTCTGTATGGGTATTACCGCACAAGTACGTAACCAATACGGATGTACGGATTCACAAAGGCATGATAAACTGGAAACGCGCACACTGGAAAAGTACTACTTATTACAAGGCACTTGTCTCACAAAGGCACCCGGCTACATTTCACGGCTCTATCAATCTCTCGCCCTAATAAACAGCCGGTTAAACTTTTTAACGAGCGGTCAGCCGGCTCTATACCTTTCATATCCGAGGCTCGCATATTTTGTACAAGCCCGAAGAATGTTCTTTTTAGATTTCAACGAATAGCGGATTTTATCGACTCGAATGTTTGATTTCAAAGAGCGCATTCGATAAACGTTGCTCATTCCGAACGTCATCATCCTTCACTTTTTAAACTGAAATGAATTCGATGGGAAAAGTGATTTTATTCACCGGTTTTTTGCTTTGTTGTTAAGAGCTTTTGTTTTATTAATGAATGTGTAGTTTTAAAATAGCGACACGGAGTTCTGAAGTTCGATACTTTCTAGTCCAAGAAAATCTCGGCGAGCTGGTCTCGTAACTTTCAGATCGATGCGAATTTGATGTTGTAATGAAAGGATTGAATTGAAAAAAGCTAATCGGTAAATACTCGTAAACACGTGAATCTGAGAAATCGATGGGGGCGAGAGTGAATGGAACGAGCTTCGAGACTGACCGATGCTCGTATTCAAGCTCTTTTCAAGTATTCATGAATGCCCTTATCCTCGGCTTTTAAGGGCTTCATAGTTACATCATTGAAAGCAATAATAAACATTTATTGAAGTGCAATTATTCACCTTTTCTGAAAAAAACTTATTCATACTAATGCCCAGGCAACTGGAATTCGATGCTTGTTAAAATGTGTTTGAAAGTAAAAAACAAGAGGAGACTTATTAGTTTTTAATACTCTTCTTACTCATAATTTACACTCATCCGAAAAAAAGCGAGAAACACAATTTGCCAAGGTGCGATCTTCTCTCGCGTACAAAGGAAAAGTATCGCGATCGGAAAACGAGCCCTTCTTCTTTTCCTCGACTCGATTCTCGAATTTCAAGAAGGGTACGGAGCACGCTACTTTATTGTCATATACTACTGTGTATAATCTCCTTTGCCAAGTGACACGCAAAGCCAAGCAAACATGTGAGCTGTATTAAACAGCATATTTGTATCGCATACCTGGTGCGCCCTACAATCCCCATAAAAAACACGTATAGATTTCGAAACATCGAATAACACAAGTTGTTCATTGTTTATCATAAACAATCCTCGTTTTCATAGTTCCTTCCATAAAAATGCAGAAAAGCAATAAAAACCCAGAAAGCATTGAGAAAAAATTGGAATAAGATCGAGACGACGAGCAGAATAAATTGATAAACCGAATGTTGTAAAAAGTATCACGCGCGCGATTATGAATGCGAAAGTTTGATAAACGTTCCAGGAATGTTTCGGCTCTTTTCATCCCCCCGCGAGAGAACGAACGTGCGCACGCACAAATTCTAAGGGTAGCGAAACAGAAGTGTCTGCGGTGGCGTCGCTGACACTTTAATAATCGTCGGAAGGCATCTATTCGAGGAGAAGATTGCTCCTCGGAAAGATATATTGTCGAAATGAATTATTCCATCACGGAAAAATGTCTACGCGGTGTTGGTAAATTAAGGTTTGAAGTAACAAAAGCGTCGACATGAAAGTGGACAAGACACGCGCGTCGTCTACATCAGAGCAAGCAGCTAAGCCTAATTTATAGGGATGTTTCGTGTCCTCCACAGTTGCTCCGCAGGCTGTGTCCCATTGCTCCTATTCTCTATTATACAGCAAGCACCGTAGGCCGGAAGCTCGATATCTATGTCCCATTCTAAATTATTTGGCATTGTCCTCGCTTGATTCCATTGTCCGCTTCTGTCTCCACAGTACCGAAATACGCCACGTCACTGATTAGGGCGTACCTGCAACGCATTCGAATATGCCTACGCGTGTATCGCGAATTTACCTAGGTACGTGCCTAATCATTACGTGGATACGTTCGACATTTGTCGCTTCTTCGCACTTTTCCCACATTTCGAAGTCCAAACTTTGGGGGATGAAAATGGTTTCTTCGGGCTTTAAAAAACACGCTACGGAAGTTTCTCAATGGAAGAATCGGAATAGAAAGTCAAACAAGCTGCAAGGGTCGCGGAGCTGCGAAATTCGTAATAAATTACAGGGATGCTAGGCGTTACAATTCTCGCACTGTCCGCAGCAACGCCATGGGTTGCGAGTTGCTGGAGTATTATAAGCGAATAAGGGTAATGGGAGCCAGAGCTATGAATTATTATTGCCCATTGTTCGAGGTCTCGTAAAATAACCGAGTGTCTGTCTTTGCGACTCTCGAGTCTCGCGAAACAATTAATTTCGCGAGAAGTTTGTTAAGGCGACTTTGCTGAAATAATCGAACGAATTTCGAAATCGATCAGCCTCGAAATTTCCATGCTCCTTTTCGTGACTCCACGCAACGCCGGCTCCCTTCGCATTCCACTTTCTCCTTTATCGCGCGTTCGCCGTATCAACGATCGCGCCACTATTTTCCGAGCGTATCGATACGTAATAATGAGAATCTTTTGTCATTCCGCCGAGTCATTCCAATGTCTCACTCTTTCAACGATTTTTCAGCAATTTTTCGCGCTTCGCTCGTCGAGTACACGCATATTGCACGCGCATGAACATGTTGGGCTCAAGCCACATGAAAAGTCTGGAACGGACTATTCGCGATATCGGCAAAATTAATTACCGTGTGCAAACTTTTCTTCCGTATTTTCATCCAAGCTTGCCCCTTGACGCTATACGGATTATTTTCACATGCCGAACTTTCGCGCGTTATTTTCTCGAAATATGTACTTCCGCGCGCTCCAAATATAATTTTCAAATACTTCGGCTTGATTTGCTCTTTTCTCGTTTCATTTCATCGTCGATTTAAGGTACCTTTCTTTGGAACTCGCGCGATCGATTGCGTAATCATGATTTATTCATCCCTTATGGGTAAACAAATTGTCAAGAGAAAAAGCGCAAGTGTCGTAAATTGGCAAAAGAGAGTTCTAAGATTTGGCAAGAGTGTCGCGAGCAAATGAAATTAGTGCTCCCAGCGAAGCAGTAGGGAGGCGCCGCGGAAAGGGAGCAAGATGGCAAGGGTGAGGGTAAAATAAAGAGCAGAGGTTGGTGCTCGGAACGGCTCGAAACGTCCCGTTTACGAGGCGTAAACGTCGAAACAAAAGCTGGCTGGGCGCGAAACAATTAAAAACGTCTCGCTCGATCGCTCCTGATCTCACCCCCATGTGCCATCTCTCTCTCTCTCTCGCACCCTTAATCCCCGTAGTATCAACAGCGCTTTCTCCTTATCCCTCTATCCTTTTCTTCTCCAAATAGTCTCAGTCTGAATCGCGGCCTCCGCCCCCTTTATCGTGACAACAAAACCAACCCCGGGGTGCTAAACAAAAGGGCATCGCGAAGATTTAATGATTGATCGCTCTATATTGACGAGCGAGATATCGCGCGTATAATCATACCTGCCTCGATTCGAAACTTTCCAGTCCTGAATTTTTAATTTCTTCGAATCTCACGTTACAATTGATGAGAAACTTAAAAAAAAGCCCTACATTCCCTTCGCAATGTGATAAAATTGAATGTAATAAAAGTCTTTTTAGGTTTCCGAGCTATCAATTTCACAGCGCCGCGGTCTTTATTAAAATCTTCGATCGTTTCTCCATTGACCGTCGAACGATGCCTTCGAGAAAAGTTCTTTTGAATAAACACGCTCGGAAACGTGTACCATCGACGCCGGTACATTCGCAGGCACAAGTACGCCTATGTCAATAAGAGACTAACCGTCTATGCTGCCTTTGCCGCAACGAGCTGCAGGCTCTTCGCAAATAATGTTTCCACGCACGCCGATCGTGCGTGCGTAATGAATTCGTTCTTTTAAGATACCTCGCAAAGCAGGCACTTGCGTACGGAAATCGCGCGAAACGAACGCAGAAATCCACACTTCAACTCGGCGTTTTCTGCTTGCCGTGTTTCTCTGGAGTGGATATCATACAGCGAGAAAAAACTTACTTAATTTCTCATTACTTCGACAACTTCGCATGTTTCTGTACCGAATATTACATGGGAAATATAAAAATAATTCGGAACACCGAAATAAGTGTACGAAATAAACTAATGTTGTTTACGAAAAAAAAGAGACCAGTTGGGAAACGTACGGATAATGCACAATTTCCTGTAGTCTCGTACAGAACGCGAGAGCACGCGGAAACAAGTGACTCTGGCACAAAGTTTCTTGGGCTCGGTCTCTCGAAAGAAGCCTGGCCGCCGCAGGGATAATGGTCCAAGGATTCAAGAGAGAGCGAAGTGATCCTTCGGGGCAAAGAGTGTCGTATACGTACGCTATCGTACACATATCGAACAAGTGGAGGAAGAGCGAAAGCAAACGCAGTCCTGGCAACGTCTATAGATACTCGAGACTTTTCGAGGAGAAACTAAAGTCTAAAGGCGATGAAACCAAGCGTAAGAAACGCGTTTTTCGATATTTTAAAATGACCCGTTCCATCGTTTCTCAGATTTCTATTGGCGCTCATCGGCGCACGTACACAAACAAGAATTTGCATCCCGAGTATAATTGTCATAGAATCGAATAAGACGGAGTCTGGAAGATGCGGGCGAGGTTACGGGCAAGTTTCTCCGTACAGATACTACCTATAGAAGATCGCGACCCTTTCTATAATTCCCGTATTTCTCAACCCCTCGTTCCAAGCTTCACCTCGTTCCTTCTTACCTTCTCCAAGTACCTACCTCCGACCAACCGACCGTCTCCAGCGGTCGAAGGCACTGGCCCGAGAAATTCAATTACTGCTAACTTCTACACTGAAATCTTGCCTTGGCTTCACTATACACTGTACCCACGGTACTGTGTTTCGAAGCTTGATGAAAAGATAAAGCGGTGAAAGTTTTCCAAATTGAAACTGCTCCTTGATCTTCAACGAATCTCCCGGAACAACGGGAACGGTTTCAGATATTTTCGTGGGACTTTACTGATGACATTTCCATTTCTTCAAGAAACTCATTGTTTAGAGAAATCATAATCATAGAAATCATTTGAGGTCACGTCGATTCGATCACTTCAATCACTCTCTCAAAAATTCTGTCCGTTATGATAAGGTAAATGTCCCTATTTGTGTCCATGTCCTAATTAGTGACCGGTCGAATTTGTTTGTCCATATAATGAATGAGGTTTTTCATAAATATCGCCTGAAACATTGTTTTCGCGTTTTATTATTAATATACTAAGTATTAATATGCACATGCCGTGAAATTCATTTGAAATCAGCGCTTAAAAAACAAAATAAAATACGCTTGTCGCTACTTTCGCCGATCAAGCGTCAGACAATTGACGGCTTAGAAGATTGGCTACGGACGGAACCACATTTGCGTTCGTGTTGTTGCGTTAAAACATAGTTCGCATCAAAAAAGTGATTTTTCGTGACAATTACAAAGTTGGAGAAGACTTCTGGTGTACGTGCATGGAAGTAAATATAAGTATTGAATAAGGTATTTGTAATATACACTAATAGGTAAAAAAATCATGCTTGTCCATCGTTGTGACCGCATATGTTAAATAGCAATAATACATAAGAATTTATTCATTTTTGAGGAAAAAAACTAATAATTTGGTCAGCAAAAACATTTTTGATCACTAAAACGAGCTATTTTGCTCATATAACTTGAATAATTTATCTACATGACAAAAGGAAAGCGTGGCGTCTTTCGTGTTTCGTGTAGTAAGGTCACTATTTGGGACGCACTTTTTTTGTACCGATTAGTGACCGCGGCGTCAAGTGTCGATTTGATGTGTTGGTCACTGATCGGGACATCCTATATAGTCACTGATAGGGACAAAGCCAAATACGATGGTTACTAATTGGTACCAGTCGATTTAATGCACCGGTCACTAACCGGGACAGCCTATGGTCACTAATATGGGCAATGCCAAATCTGATGGTCACAAAATAGGACATTGACAAATCTTTTATTATACTTCATAATAATTTGTGTAAATGTTATTTAAGCTTCAACCAACACGATTTTCAGTTAAACAAAGAATGGCATTGACATCAGTGACAATTATTCTTAATTCAACAGCATTTATGATGAGTTTATCATCAATAAATGCTGAAGACAAGCTTAGTAGGTCACAAATAGGGACATTTACCTTAAACTAGTTCGGAAATGATATTATTTTTTTCAAAAACTGTGACAGGGATCGACGCGTTTGGAACGAGTTTTTTGTTGTCTTGTTATCACACGCACTAACACGAAAAATGAGCACGATAGTGTGGAGGACGTGGAAATGGGAAAGAGTGGCCCATCTCTCCCAGTGGCCCATCTCTCCCGAATTTACCCTATTCAACATTTTTGAAATGAAAATGTTTTATGTTTAGAAAAGTTTTATACCGACGCAAGTTTCGATATTCATTTTGCGCCTTATTTTTACTACGCCTAAAAAACTATGAAGAATATTTAGAATCTTCAATACATAGAATGTTTTTTCTCACATTATCTCTTATCACGAAGTTTATATAACGTAGCGGTATCATAATAATATATCGATCTGTTGATAATTAGTAATCAAGTGAATTGATTCCTTTCGATTTCGAATTTGTAAGACCTTAAAATGATATGTACTATTATTCTATACATGAAAACTAGTATCAATGGTATGCTATGAAAGCGACGATTAAAAATAAATAAAATATGCATGCACATTGTTTTGAGCAAAAAAGTTGAAATAGTAAAAATGTTTTTATTTGACATCCTATCTTATCGAGAAGTTTGTATAATGCATCGTCTAACTGTCTAGATAATACACTGCATATTCTTTTTATATTAGACGTCGTACTACCGAAAGTTCGAGCACTTAAAGAAAATAAAAACTTTTATTATTATCAATCGCAAACATTAATTTTGAACGTCGTTTCCAGTATTCCCTACTATCCAGAAAAGAAAATGGGACACTCGTAGGTTTCTATGGGGCGATTGCAAATGAGATAATGAAAATGTTGAACTTTACTATGAAAAATATTCCCGTTGTTGGTGATTGGGACACTACGCGATAACAGAAGTTGCGACAGGCAAGGCAGACCTGTCCGTAGGGGATTTTTTACTACGATCTGACCGGCAAAAAAGAATCGATTACACGTTACCGGTGTTGAAAAGGTCAGAATACTTTTACATTTGGCAGCCCAAGAAACCCGATATTCCATGGCCTGCGTATTTCAAGGTGCTTCACTACTTTTTTTTGCCAATTACACGGAAACCGTAATTATTTCATCATTGTTTCAGGGCTTCGAACTAAAAATCGGGATAGTAACAGTAATATCGATGTCTGTGTGCGCCGCATTAACGATAATTATGACGAAAATGTTAGGAGGCGAACGCATGGGAGTTTCAGACAGTTTTATTGAAATCTGGGGAATATTCTGCCAGGGAAGTTCTGCAGGTAAGTGAATCAGTGATAAAATTTATTATTCGTGATCCATCATATAAAGTTTATTGAACTTTAACAGTGGATCCGACGGCTTCTTCGATAAGACTCGTCTATTTATCAGCGTCAATAACAGCATTCGTACTGTCCAGTGTTTTTTCGGCATTTCTAGTCAGCTACCTTGCCGTTGCTTCAAACAATTTGCCATTTTCCAATAT